>CM036759.1:48071089-48208589 GCA_020796225.1 Arion vulgaris | reverse complement strand
TGCTGTCTTGTGACGTGGACTCTTCTTCACAACTTCTTCTATTTCTTGGATGAGTATATTTGGTTCTTCTATGTTTGTGTTATTTTTAAATCTATATATTTAAATATATATATATATATATATAAAAGTAAGTGAAGGAACCCTTTCATATGTCGTGGTATATAGGTCAATACAGTGTTAGGCCTGTATTTTTTATTGACCGTCGGCACACGATGGGTGATGTGGTTAGCATCACGCCGGCCGCCTTTACTTTCCCAGAGCATGTCTGATACCCAGTTGAGGCTGGGTCGACCTGAGAGCCGTCGCGGTCGGGTAAAATTCCACGCGCATTGCGGAGCTGAACCTAGACCACCAACCTTGAGAAGTGAGTTCACTAACAACTACGCTACAGCGGCTTCTTCTCTCTCTCTCTCTCTATATATATATATATATATATATATATATATATATATATTGATATATATATATCCTTTTATATCCTTTTATATATATGTTTTGCTATCTACATATTTAGCTATATATATGTCTATCAATCTACCCATATTTATGTCTGTCTGTCTAGCTATTAAATCTATCTGTATATATATATATATCGTCTAAATTGAAGATACATAAAATAATGAGAGAGGTAAGCTAAAACGATATCATGCCGGCAGCCGCAACTTGATGTTCATAAATTATATGCCAAGTCCTTGACCTCTCAGTTTCCGGGAAACCTGAGCAATTAGAAAACACAAAGGATGCAAAATGCACTGAGTTATATGCCAGTTCTAACAATATATTACTAAGTTTTTTTTGCTCATCTGTCGCTTAAATCAAGACAACTTGAGTTTTCGTCATTCCTTTAGATTTATAGAAGCCGCCATTCTTCTCAGCTGTTGGCTTTTCCTAACCATTATTCTTAATTAACCCCTTTTGCTTTCTTGTCGGTCCATTCCTAGTTTATGAGTTCTCTGTGGTGTAGGGATTAGGTGCAAACCTCTCGTAGCAAAGGTAGTCGATTCGATCCCATGTAGAGCCATCTGGATATTTTTTCAGAGATCTTCCCAGATCTCAGTGTAGATGCGATCGAATTCTTTGTAGTCTTATAGGAGACGGACAATAAAACTTAGGTCTCTTATTCAAGTTTAGCACGTAAAAGAACCATTGGTAGTTTAAAAAAAACGAGAAGCGCAGGCTGGAAAGCCGCTGCCTGTGAAAAAATTCATTGCAAAGATTACAAAATAAAATCCCTACAAAATACTCTCACCATCTCTCGCAATCACCCTTAGACTGGTGTACCAGATTTCCTCATACTTCACATTCATGTGGAAACCTGATTCATGCAGCGTTAGCATGGGTTGGGTTCATGACATTTTCAGCTCCATTTGGAGCTTTGGTGCTTACCCTTCGGTGATGTATCCGATTTCAGCCAGCGTTTACTGGGTTCGCTCTCCGTCAGCTTTTGGCTATCCCCAACTGACCTGCAAGGCAGCAGGTTCTCTTACCATCTTCTAGATTATATCCTATGCAGGTGTTTGTGCGCTAACGCTGAGATCTTTATGTATAAGAAAGAGATTGGAGCACACATGGTTACTTACTGAAGTACAATGATGATAGTCCTATCAATCAATCCTCGTTCATTTTTTGAAAGTTCTACTCAATATACTTTTATTGAACACTTTGCTTTTTTTTCTCTAGTTTTATATACTATCTTTGCTTCTTTCTTTAGTTTTTATATTCTTTCTTTGCTTCTTTCTTTAGTTTTATATACTTTCTTGCTTCTTTCTTTAGTTTTTATATACTTTCTTTGCTTCTTTCTTTAGTTTTTATATACTTTCTTTGCTTCTTTCTTTAGTTTTTATATTCTTTCTTTGCTTCTTTCTTTAGTTTTTATATTCTTTCTTTGCTTCTTTCTTTAGTTTTTATATACTTTCTTTGCTTCTTTCTTTAGTTTTTATATACTTTCTTTGCTTCTTTCTTTAGTTTTTATATTCTTTCTTTGCTTCTTTCTTTAGTTTTTATATACTTTCTTTGCTTCTTTCTTTAGTTTTTATATTCTTTCTTTGCTTCTTTCTTTAGTTTTTATATACTTTCTTTGCTTCTTTCTTTAGTTTTTATATTCTTTCTTTGCTTCTTTCTTTAGTTTTTATATACTTTCTTTGCTTCTTTCTTTAGTTTTTATATACTTTCTTTGCTTCTTTCTTTAGTTTTTATATACTATCTTTGCTTCTTTCTTTAGTTTTTATATACTTTCTTTGCTTCTTTCTTTAGTTTTTATATACTTTATATGACCTTTGAATGGTTTAGACTTAACCTAGTTTCTTTTTTCTTCACGTTTTCCCTTGCCTTAATTTCTTTCATTTTCTTCCATATCTCGAGCCACACAAGCGTAGTTGTTAGTGAACTCGATTCTTAGGCTAGGGGGACCGGGTTCAATTCTACAATGAGCGTGTATTTTTCCCACCGCATCGGCTCTCATGTCGACCCAGCCTCAATTGGCAATCACGGAGGTAAAGTCGGTCGGCGTGATGTTGACATTGTGTGTCGACGGTCAATGAAAAATACGAGCTTAACATCGTAAGAATAGTAACCTACAAGGCATGTCGTTAGAGGTGACTGGTTTTTTTTTTTTTTTTCCCGATCCAGAAGCACTTGAGCTTTTCACTTCTTCAGCTCGGTGCCATGGACATTGTAACCCTTCGGTTCGGTGCCACGAACACCGTAAATCTGGGGAATCTGTGGCTTTTTCTGCCATCCCGCGGAATTGAACCCGCACACACAGAGGGATAGTCACCCGTAGTCAACGCGCTACGAACACGCTGGGCACACGGGCAATGTAGCTCCTAGGGAAGCTACCTTAATAAATAAAAAGCATCGCAGAAATCGGATGTGTTGGTCCACTTGTAGGCGCATAACTAGCACAACGTACAATAGCTCTTAGGCTCTGATCGCATACAAATCACAAAGAGTGGTTTAACAATTGGTCGATATGAAGCTGTCGAAGAAGAAGAATTACGCTATATTCCACGTCGTTTTTTTTCGATCCAGACGCACTTGAGCTTTCAGCTCTTCGGCTCGGTGCCATGGACATCGTAACTCTTCGGTTCGGTGCCTCGAACACCGTAAATCTGGAGAACAAGTGGTTTTTCTGACAGCCCGCAGAATTGAACCGCACTCACTGGGGGGCTTGTCACCCATCGTCCAACACACTACGAACACGCTTACCACTACAGAAGGGTTCGTTCACCTTTGTCTTCCACATCTTCATTCTGTCATGCATTGTTATTGTATTGACATACACTGATAAAACACCGGCAACGTAATGAAATATAAACGTGCGTGCAAACAAAAGATCTAGCAAAACAATTGTTCTAGATTGTAGTTAACCAACATCCTCCAGACTAATGACGTGCAACGGAAACATCCTCTCTGGTGTTAGCATTTGTTAATTAATGTGCTGGTCGTTGACAGGCTACTCATTAATTCTCATTAGCGCATTCACCCATTATCAAAACCAGCTGTCAGGGCCATCGGTTGGCGTTGTGACTGTCAGGTCAGTTGGATTCTAAATGTGCATCGTTCATAGTGTGACCTATTTGTAGATATATATTTTAGATAGATTTGCAATGTGCATCGTTTAGAGTGTGTACTAAGCTGTACATTTTAGATTTTTAATGTGCATCGTTTGGAATGTGTGCAAATTTGTAGTTTTAGGTAAATTTTCAATTTACATCGTTCAACGTGTGTACTAATTTGTATATTTTAGATACATTTTCAAGTTACATCGTTCAACGTGTGTACTAATTTGTATATTTTTTATAAATTTTCAATGTACATCGTTCAAAGTGTGTACTAATTTGTATATTTTAGATAAATTTTCAATTTACATCGTTATAGTGTGTACTAATGTGTACGTCTTAGATATACTTTCAATGTGAACAGTTTAAAGTGTGTACTAAGTTGTACAGAATACATAGACTTTGAATGTGCATCGTTATAGCGTGTACTAATGTGTACATTTTAGATAGACATTCAATATAAACTGTTTAAATTGTGTACTGTTGTGTATAGAATACACAGATTTGCAATGTGCCTTGTTCAAAGCGTGTACTAATGTGTACATTTTAGATATATTTTCAATATAAACTGTTCAAATTGTGTACTGTTGTATATAGAATACACAGATTTGCAACGTGCCTCGTTCAAAGTGTGTACTAATGTGTATATTTTAGATAGACATTCAATATAAACTGTTTAAATTGTGTACTGTTGTGTATAGAATACACAGATTTGCAATGTGCCTCGTTCAAAGTGTGTACTAATGTGTATATTTTAGATAGATTTATAACGTACACATCTAGATAAACATCGCGCAAAGAGTGTATTATTTTGTACAGCTAATATAGATTTTCAATGCGCATTGATAGTGAGCTAAATCTCAACCCAAGCGTACCTGGTTCAACCTCCACGGCAGGCAATTTGGACGCAAATCTGCTCCTATGGATTTTTACGAATGGTAAAATAGACATTACCGTTCAAAAAGCAAAGACAGACTACTGAATGTAAAGTTTTATACTGAAAGTGGTGCCTAGAAAATCGACGACTCGTTTACTGTGGTTGATGGTAAATGGTATGCCACGGATTTCTCTCACGCGCGATCACCGTCCAGACCGATGTACCTAATTTCTCCATAAATTTTATTCATGTGGAAATCTGATTCATGCAACCTTAGAGTTGGTGTGTTTTACGTGCATCTTCAGAACCATGTGGATCTCTGGTGCTTATCCTTCAGCGATGTGTCCGGTTTCAACCAGCGTTTGCTCGGTTCGCTCTCCGTTTTGCAGCCATCTAGTGTTTTTTACGGTGTAAGGTAGCTATCCCCACGCCCAACCTCCTTAATCACCTCTTACGATATGCGTGGCAGGTAACACCGGTTCTATTCTTTACACCCCAATTTGGGCCCCAGTAACCACTTGGGCGATGCCACGGTTCTCAATGTGAATCGTTTAAATTGCATAATATTTTGTACAGCTCCGATAGATTTTCATTGTGCATCGTTCAAAGTGTGTACTATTATCGTAGAACTGCTAAAGAATGAAGATTTATCACAATGTGGTAAGTGAAAAAGAATCCCTCTACTTTCATCCTGCTTTCCATTCTCATCAAAGTGCTCACTAGAGTCACCTTGAACACGAAGGAAAGAGCCCATTAACAAGAGGCTTACAAATGAACAGACTAGTTTCAGAAATAATAGATCTTGTAATGACGACAGAATTCCTCTCGTACAGTTATACGCTACATAGGGCATGCAAGCAATTTATCCATACCGCTCTATCCTGGGCAACTCGCTCAATCTCCTCCATGGAACTGAGACCGATAATTCTTGCCTCTCTCAGCAAAGTTCGTTTCAGGGTCTCCTTAGATCGTCCTCTTTTTCTTGAACCCTTTGCATCCCATATGACATCATAGCCATCCTGATAATTATCGCAGAACAAACAATGGAGTGACACGACTACACTCTACTTGTATTTTTCTGGATTTCGAGATGGCACTTGGCAACCTAGATAGTCAGGCTTTTTCTTCTTCTTCTTCGAACTCTCCATATCGACCACTTGTCAACCACTCTGTGTGATTTGTATGTGATCTGAGCCTAAGAACGATTGTATATTGTGCCAGTTATGCGCCTACAAGTAGGCCAGCACATCCGATTTAAGCGTTGCTTTTTATTTACTAGGGTAGCTTCCTAGGTCCTACATCAGTCGCCTCTTACGACATGCATTGTAGGTTACAGTGGTAATATTCTTTGCTTCCCTTCACCGGGTCCCGTCACCACGTGGACGAATAGGCAGTCAATCAGTATGTAACGTTCTAAAACACTACGGGTTACCATATACTTTTATCTGTATTGCAAACAGTTCATTATTACTTGAATTAATAATAGTCTGTTATAGTCGGGCGTCTGTAGAGTAATGAGCGGTAATGAGCTATCTCATAACCCAAGCGTATCTGGTTAAATCTCCGCGACGGCAAATTTAGAAGCAAATTAGTTCCCGTGGACTTTTACAAACGATAAAAATAGATCTCACCGTTCAGAAAGCAATGGCAAACTACTGACCGTATAAGTAGTAGCTAGAAAAATCGACGACTCGTTTACTGTTGTTGATGTCTACGTTCTGTAAAGGATATGCCACGATTTTCATTTTCAATAATAGTAGTTCTGGTTATTTCTTCTCTGAGTATTCTGTAAGTTCAAATTACTTCTTCATCTTTATTTAAGCATTGTTTCCACTTATCTTTATCTTCATCTTTCAACTCCCTACGGAGCACAGGTCTTCAACAAACTTCTTCCGACTCTTCCTCTCTCTAGCCATCCCTTCCAATTTTTTCCATATTTTACCTATTGTCTATTATCTATTATCTATTGTCTATTGTCTATTCCCAGGAGGAAGATGGAGTTGGCTGTCCACTCTTGTCATTAAGCGTAGGGATGGCAGCTTTAATTTGCGTTCTAGGACCAGATGAGTCGCCCTTATTGTGTTATATCCGTGTTTATGTAGTGTGGTCTTGATATTGTCTATCCATCTTTTCTTGGTCTTCCTTTAGCTCTAGTATCCAATCTCTTTCAATTGTATGTTGTTATTAGTGGTTGGTTTTATCTATCCTTTTAATATCAGTCTCCAGCTTTCTTCTCCATATCTGTCTAGGTTAGTTTAATTTTGTCTATCCCTTTCCATCTTGTTTCAGAGATTCCCAGAATGTCTATCCTGTAGTTCTTCATCTCTGTTGCGACCTGGGCTGTTTTACCCTGCTCAAGCAACTTTCTCCCGTTCCAACAACCAATTCTGGCCGTTTTCCGACAGGAAAGAGGCTAGTCGCATCAGGATCCTTTCGGCTTTCCCGGCGATACGTCATTTATTTCCGTATGTATACTA
Organism: Arion vulgaris; assembly: GCA_020796225.1. NCBI lineage: Eukaryota > Metazoa > Mollusca > Gastropoda > Stylommatophora > Arionidae > Arion > Arion vulgaris. The sequence continues at coordinate 48,201,675 of CM036759.1, read as the reverse complement.
TTTGTAACCTTTGTGGAGTCTTTGTGGTTTACACGTGTCTCACCGTTCAACAACCAATTCTGGCCTTTTCGACAGTGAAAGAGTAGCTAGCATCACCGGATCCTTTCGTGTTTCCCGGCGATACGTCATTTATTTCACTATGTATTCTATATTTACCCTTTTGAGTCTTTGTGGTTAACGTTCATCAGTTCAACATGCCAATTCTGGCCGTTTTCCACAGGAAGAAGGCTATCAGCATCACCGGACCCTTTCCTCTCCAGCATACGCCCATTTATTTCACTATGTATACTATATTGTAACCTTTGTGTAGTCTTTGTGGTTACGTTCTCACTTCAAACAATTCTGGCGTTTTCCGACAGGAAGAAGGCTAGTCGGCATCACCGGATCCTTTCGGTTTCGGCGATATGTCATTTGGTTTCCACTATGTATCATTTTTAACCTTGTGTGTCTTTGTGGTTACGTTTCATCGTTCAACTACCATTTCTGCCGTTTTCCGACGAGGTAGAAGCTATCGGCTTACCGGATCCTTGGCTTTCCCGGCGATTCAGTCATTTATTCCCTAGTAGTCTATATTTGTAACCTTTGTGTGAGTCTTTGTGGTTACACTTTCTCCGTTCAACAACCAATTCTGGCCGTTTTCCGACAGGAAGAAAGCTAGCCGGCATCACCGGATCCTTTCGGCTTTCCCGGCGATACGTCATTTTTTTCCACTATGTATACTATATTGTAACCTTTGTGTGAGTCTTTGTGGTTACAGTTCTCACGTTCAACAACCAATTCTGGCCGTTTTCCAACAGGAAAGAAAGCTAGTCGGCATCACCGGATCCTTTCGGCTTTCCCGGCGATACGTCATTTGTTTCCACTATGTATACTATATTGTAACCTTTGTGTGAGTCTTTGTGGTTACACGTTCTCATGTTCCAACAACCAATTCTGGCCGTTTTCCGACAGGAAAGAAAGCTAGCCGGCATCACCGGATCCTTTCGGCTTTCCCGGCGATACGTCATTTATTTCCACTATGTATACTATATTGTAACCTTTGTGTGAGTCTTTGTGGTTACACGTTCTCATGTTCCAACAACCAATTCTGGCCGTTTTCCGACAGGAAAGAAAGCTAGTCGGCATCACCGGATCCTTTCGGCTTTCCCGGCGATACGTCATTTATTTCCACTATGTATACTATATTGTAACCTTTGTGTGAGTCTTTGTGGTTACACGTTCTCACGTTCCAACAACCAATTCTGGCCGTTTTCCGACAGGAAAGAAGGCTAGTCGGCATCACCGGATCCTTTCGGCTTTCCCGGCGATACGTCATTTATTTCCACTATGTATACTATATTGTAACCTTTGTGTGAGTCTTTGTGGTTACACGTTCTCACGTTCCAACAACCAATTCTGGCCGTTTTCCGACAGGAAAGAAGTCTAGTCGGCATCACCGGATCCTTTCGGCTTTCCCGGCGATACGTCATTTATTTCCACTATGTATACTATATTGTAACCTTTGTGTGAGTCTTTGTGGTTACACGTTCTCACGTTCCAACAACCAATTCTGGCCGTTTTCCGACAGGAAAGAAAGCTAGTCGGCATCACCGGATCCTTTCGGCTTTCCCGGCGATACGTCATTTGTTTCCACTATGTATACTATATTGTAACCTTTGTGGGAGTCTTTGTGGTTACACGTTCTCACGTTCCAACAACCAATTCTGGCCGTTTTCCGACAGGAAAGAAAGCTAGTCGGCGTTACCGGATCCTTTCGGCTTTCCCGGCGATACGTCATTTGTTTCCACTATGTATACTATATTGTAACCTTTGTGTGAGTCTTTGTGGTTACACGTTCTCACGTTCCAACAACCAATTCTGGCCGTTTTCCGACAGGAAAGAAAGCTAGCCGGCATCACCGGATCCTTTCGGCTTTCCCGGCGATACGTCATTTTTTTCCACTATGTATACTATATTGTAACCTTTGTGTGAGTCTTTGTGGTTACACGTTCTCACGTTCCAACAACCAATTCTGGCCGTTTTCCAACAGGAAAGAAAGCTAGTCGGCATCACCGGATCCTTTCGGCTTTCCCGGCGATACGTCATTTGTTTCCACTATGTATACTATATTGTAACCTTTGTGTGAGTCTTTGTGGTTACACGTTCTCACGTTCCAACAACCAATTCTGGCCGTTTTCCGACAGGAAAGAAAGCTAGTCGGCATCACCGGATCCTTTCGGCTTTCCCGGCGATACGTCATTTATTTCCACTATGTATACTATATTGTAACCTTTGTGTGAGTCTTTGTGGTTACACGTTCTCACGTTCCAACAACCAATTCTGGCCGTTTTCCGACAGGAAAGAAAGCTAGTCGGCATCACCGGATCCTTTCGGCTTTCCCGGCGATACGTCATTTATTTCCACTATGTATACTATATTGTAACCTTTGTGTGAGTCTTTGTGGTTACACGTTCTCACGTTCCAACAACCAATTCTGGCCGTTTTCCGACAGGAAAGAAGCTAGTCGGCATACCGGATCCTTTCGGCTTTCCCGGCGATACGTCATTTTTTTCCACTATGTATACTATATTGTAACCTTTGTGTGAGTCTTTGTGGTTACACGTTCTCACGTTCCAACAACCAATTCTGGCCGTTTTCCGACAGGAAAGAAAGCTAGTCGGCATCACCGGATCCTTTCGGCTTTCCCGGCGATACGTCATTTATTTCCACTATGTATACTATATTGTAACCTTTGTGTGAGTCTTTGTGGTTACACGTTCTCACGTTCCAACAACCAATTCTGGCCGTTTTCCGACAGGAAAGAAAGCTAGTCGGCATCACCGGATCCTTTCGGCTTTCCCGGCGATACGTCATTTGTTTCCACTATGTATACTATATTGTAACCTTTGTGTGAGTCTTTGTGGTTACACGTTCTCACGTTCCAACAACCAATTCTGGCCGTTTTCCGACAGGAAAGAAAGCTAGTCGGCATCACCGGATCCTTTCGGCTTTCCCGGCGATACGTCATTTATTTCCACTATGTATACTATATTGTAACCTTTGTGTGAGTCTTTGTGGTTACACGTTCTCACGTTCCAACAACCAATTCTGGCCGTTTTCCGACAGGAAAGAAGGCTAGTCGGCATCACCGGATCCTTTCGGCTTTCCCGGCGATACGTCATTTATTTCCACTATGTATACTATATTGTAACCTTTGTGTGAGTCTTTGTGGTTACACGTTCTCACGTTCCAACAACCAATTCTGGCCGTTTTCCGACAGGAAAGAAAACTAGTCGGCATCACCGGATCCTTTCGGCTTTCCCGGCGATACGTCATTTGTTTCCACTATGTATACTATATTGTAACCTTTGTGGGAGTCTTTGTGGTTACACGTTCTCACGTTCCAACAACCAATTCTGGCCGTTTTCCGACAGGAAAGAAAGCTAGTCGGCGTTACCGGATCCTTTCGGCTTTCCCGGCGATACGTCATTTGTTTCCACTATTATGTATACTATATTGTAACCTTTGTGTGAGTCTTTGTGGTTACACGTTCTCACGTTCCAACAACCAATTCTGGCCGTTTTCCGACAGGAAAGAAGCTAGCCGGCATCACCGGATCCTTTCGGCTTTCCCGGCGATACGTCATTTATTTCCACTATGTATACTATATTGTAACCTTTGTGTGAGTCTTTGTGGTTACACGTTCTCACGTTCCAACAACCAATTCTGGCCGTTTTCCAACAGGAAAGAAAGCTAGTCGGCATCACCGGATCCTTTCGGCTTTCCCGGCGATACGTCATTTGTTTCCACTATGTATACTATATTGTAACCTTTGTGTGAGTCTTTGTGGTTACACGTTCTCACGTTCCAACAACCAATTCTGGCCGTTTTCCGACAGGAAAGAAAGCTAGCCGGCATCACCGGATCCTTTCGGCTTTCCCGGCGATACGTCATTTGTTTCCACTATGTATACTATATTGTAACCTTTGTGTGAGTCTTTGTGGTTACGTTCTCACGTTCAACAACCAATTCTGGCCGTTTTCCGACAGGAAGAAAGCTAGTCGGCATCACCGGATCCTTTCGGCTTTCCCGGCGATATATCATTTGTTTCCACTATGTATACTATATTGTAACCTTTGTGTGAGTCTTTGTGGTTACACGTTCTCACTTTCCCAACAACCAATTCTGGCCGTTTTCCGACAGGAAAGAAAGCTAGTCGGCATCACCGGATCCTTTCGGCTTTCCCGGCGATACGTCATTTGTTTCCACTATGTATACTATATTGTAACCTTTGTGGGAGTCTTTGTGGTTACGTCGTGAAGCCGAAGGTCGTGAGTTCCGAAGGTTGTGAGTTCCAATCCGGACCATGTCGTTATGTTCATGAATGAATTCTTTTTCCTAGAGATACCTAGGATTGTTACTGGAGCTACGGCATTTGTGCTGTGTTGAAAACTCTTTTTTTTTTTTTTTTTCCAGAAGCACTTGAGCTGAAAGCTCTTCGGCTCGGTGTCATGGACATTGTAACCCTTCGGCTCGGTGCCACGAACACCGTAAATCTGGGGAACTTGTAGCTTTTCTGCCAGTCCGCGGAGTTGAACCCGCACTTACAAAGGACTAGTCATCCGTAGTCCAACGCGCTACGAACACGCTGGGCACGCGGGCGTTGAAAACTCTTTACAGATGTCGTGCTCTTCTGCGGAGAGGGACAGAGCCATATGGATCAAAAACCCGGTGCAATGAAGTCAATCGTTCTGCTCTAGTCTTTGAAGACTCCCCAGACTATAAACCTATAGTTAAGATCAAAGTAAAATGCTGTTATGCAGTGGCGGCTCGTCTTTAAGGGTCAGAGGGTCGGCCCCACCAAAAATAATGTGTAACGTGTATTTATTATTTCATGGATTAAAATATAACCTAACCCAAAACCATGATTTTCCAGAAAATGTGTGTCTGCCACCACCAACAAAAATGTGTAAGCACCACCAACAAAAACGTGTAAGCACCACGAAAAAAACGATCACGAGCGGCCACTGATGTTATGTATTTAGGAAATGAATTAATTTGCAGGGGAATAAATGTATTTTGTTCACCTTACATGTCTTACTATTATGGAATAAAAAGCATACAAGTATATGTTTTCAATTGAACCAATACTTATGTATGGCAGCGAATCATGGACAATGAAAAAAAATCAATAAGATGACTGAAAGTCACAGAAATGTGATTTTACAGAAGAATATTGGAAATCCCATGAAAAGCGAAGATAACAAATGATGAGGTTTTAAAGTAGTCCGATGCTCGCCTGCCCAGCGTGTTCGTAGCGCGTTGGACTACGGGTGAAAAGCTAGCTCCATGTGAGCGCGGGTTCAATTCATCGGGCTGGCAGAAAAGCCACAGGTTCTCCAGATTCACGGTGTTCGTGGCACCGAACCGAAGGGTTACGATGTCCATGTCACCGAGCCGAAGAGCTGAAAGCTCAAGTGCTTCTGGATCGGGGAAGTAGTCCTGCATACAAAGAAAACTGACCAAAGAATATGAATCAGGCAGTACATTTTTTCAGGCGTATAATGGTATAATGCGGAGATGAGGTTTAGAACATTTGGTGACACCGGGTAAAATACAAGGAACAAGAGATTGCGGAAGACAGAGGTAGAAGATGCTGGATAATCTTATATTGTGGTTCGACAAGAGATCGACGACAGAACTGATTAACTACGCCCGGGAGACAGTCGTGGAGAGATATGATCGCCTACGCCCGCAGGCATGGTACGGAATTGATTGCTATGCTTTCAAGTGTTGTGAGACCTTTGGTGTAATTTCTTAGCATTAAGCCTTTACGTTTTGTATAGTTGAGCTAGCTTAGATTTCATCTAGTCTACATCCGACTCTGAGTGAACCTCTTTGTTAGAAGCCGGATTATAAAGCTCTAACCGTCTCAATTTGGAAAAGACGTCATAATGTGGTAAACTTAACACAACTTGTGGATTCGAACCTTTACAACAGCGCTGTCCAGAGCGGTGCCCATGGACGCCATGGCGCCGAGATGATGCACCCATGGCGCAAGGCACTTAGGGGTGCCGAACTATCCTGAAAGGCCATAAAGAAAACAGCCAGAGACCAGGAAACGTGACGAATAACTGTTGAGGCCCTATGCTCCACGGGAGGGGAGAGGAATAATGATGATGATGATTAAGAAATACTATTTTTCTTGAAATTTGTATTAACTTACAGCTGGCGAAGTAAAATTGGGCGCTAATGATGTATGTATCCCACAGGCGTGGCTTTGAACACCGCTACTTTAAGATAATCATCCCTATGAGAACCACTGTAATTTTTTTCTTAGACAGAAAAGGTCTCTTCAACCTTTTTCCATAACTCAAACATTCTGATAGCTTTTGTCTAAAGGTTTTCTACCTTCTGTAGTTTTGTTGCTTGTTTTTAGGGGATTAGGACCTGCTTAAGTCGAGGCGCGAGTCTGTTTCACTTATATTTATTATGACGTGTATGTCAACATACATCATCATTAAGTGCCATCCCAGGAGGCGCAGACTGATTGATTGAGTGATAGGACCATGATCATTGCAATTTGGTGAGCAACCATGTGTTCTCCAATCTCTTTCTTACACAGGGTGATTTCAGCTGCAGTGCACGAACTCCGTAGCACCGGCGAGTGTGCCAGACGTAATTTGGAGGTGGTGACGATATTTTGTAGACATTTTATGTTTAATCTTTTTTCTATTTTGTTTTGCCCAGGAGCGGTTTTCTAGTCAGCTCTTTTCAATTTTGAACTGCAAAGTGTTCTTTTGCCTGCTCAAGTTGAACACGGGAACTACGTTTTATCGTCCATCTCCGATAGGACTTGGAACTCGATCTCACCTACACTGAGATCAGGGATCTCTGAAAAAATATTCAGATGGCTCCACGAGGGAGCAAACCAGTTTCCGTTGGGACGAGATACGAGCACCTAACCTCTACACTACAAAACACCCCCTCCCCTTGTAGTCTACCCACTAGACGTCTCTAGGCGTTTCTTCCCCCAACTTGTCTCTTGTTCTAGCTATCAGTTCTGATACTGTTTTCGCACAGTGCCATGATGTTAAACTGTCTAGATCATGGGTTCCCAAAGTGGGTGGTACCGCCCCCAGTGGGCGCTGAAACCTTTCAGGGGGTGATAGTGGGTTCAGAAGCATTTGGGGGAGTTTTATTTCGTGAATTTGCGATTGAATAATCATTACAAATTTGAATTCTGCATTTTAATTCATCTTATGCCCATCTTACACGATGCATTTTTCATCAATTTTCTATCTCATGTATGTAATCATTTGAAAATTGACCATGTATGTGGGGAGGGCGTTGGTAAACTGTTATAATGGGGAGCGGGGGCGTTACAAAGTTTATGTCGTGCAAAGTGGGCGGTGAGCCGAAAAAGTTTGGGAATCTATGCTCTAGATTCTAGAATATGTTCCTTCTGTCGGCGTCGTATCTCTCTTTCCCTTGTATCTTGCCAGTTGTCACAATGTATTCAAGCGTTTGTTTTTTTATAACATGTCAAAGAATGATGACTCCATAAATACAACTATTGTCTATTCCCAGGTGGATGATAGAAGTGGTTGTCTACTCTTGCCGTTAAGCGTAGGGGTTGCATCTTTAATGTGTGTTCCAGGTCCAGATGAGCCGCCGTTGTTGTGTTATATCCGTGTTTATTTAGTGCGGTCTTAATATTGTCTATCCATCTTTTTCTTGGTCTTCCCTTGACTATAGCACCTGATCTCGCCCGAGTAGTTACCGGGGCCCAAATTGGGGTGTAAAGAATAGAACCACTGTTACCTGCCATGCATGTCGTAAGAGGAAAATAAGGAGGTTGCGCGTGGGGCTAGCTACCCCACACCGTAAAAACACTAGATGGCTACAGAACAGAGAGCAAACCGAGTAAACGCTGACTGAAACCTGACACATCGCCGAAGGATAAGCACCAAAGCTCCAAATGGTGCTGAAGATGTGACGTAAAACACGTCATTGCTAAGGCTGCATGAATCAGATTTCCACATGAATAGAATTGATGGGATAGTCTGGTACATTGGTCTGGTCGGTGATCGAGAGAGAGAGAGAGAGAGGGAGGGAGAGAGTACCTGATCTGTTTTTATATTTTTACAAACATATCAAAAATACAATTAACGGATTTTGGAGAATCTAAAGAGTTGCGTCCTTCTGGTTGCACAGTGGTCGTTTTTCTCGAGCATCTTAATAATAGTTGTCCAACGCACGCGATGGTGACAACAGTCTCAGACTTGTGTCGCTGCGCCTCTCTGGAGTGTGAGGAGGAGCCTGTAAAGTCCAATCCTCGAATACAATCCCCTACCAAAATTGGGGCCAACATGATCGAGGTTAGACATGTAGGTCTTGTGTGTTTTGTCTTTCTCGCACAGCTCGCTTTCTCTGCGCCTCAACGACACAACGTTTCACAGCTATACGTGTTCATCTTGTGTTGTTACTGCGTCTGCAGTCTTGCGCAAAGGATTGCTAGCACGGTGGGTCTATATCGAATCATTTTAGAGACACTTAAAGAGTGTCTTTAAAACGGTTTTTTCTGTTCACAAACTGATCGTCTGCCCACGTCAAGCTCGCCATACATCAATTGTTTTGCGATGCGTTTATCGGGCATCGTAGCAACTCGACCAACCCATTTCACTTGGGTCTTCTGCAGCAAGGGTGTTGACGATTGGGATCTTAGCTCTTATGAAAACCTCGGTATATGTAAACTCTTATACATGAATGTCAAACCTATTTGAGTAAACTCATTTAAACGCACCATAATTCAGTGGATACCATGACACTGCAATATAAGCGGAAATGAACAAGCTGACAAGCTAGCGAAAGAAGGAGGGCGACTACCACAGACTGATCCCGAGATCAGCTATGAGAAGGCAAGAACAACCGTCGGTTGGCAGTATAAAGAAAAATGGTCGAAAGACCACCCCCAACACATCAGCAGGGATGGATACTATGGTCTATCCCGTAACGAACAAGTTGCTATATTGCCTCCGTACTGGTCATAACAGGCTTCGGGCCCATATGTTCAACAAATTCAAAATTGGCACAACTAGCCAGTGCCACTGCGAAAAGGCGGACATGACGGCAGAGCACATACTGCAAGACTGCCAGTTATTAGCAGTCCCGAGAAGCGAAACCTGGCCCGTTAACACCGCGAGAAGCTGTACGGAGAGACAGTCCCTAAAAACAACGGTACAATTCATGATAAAATTTGGCTCATCGGTCTAGGCGGGGATCGACAGAGAGAGAGAGAAACCTATTTGTATTTTGTGTAGATTATAATATATTTAGTTGCTATCTATTTTTCTCAAATAGCCGCAGTAGCGTAGTTGTTAGTGAACTCGATCTTAAACTAGTGGTGCGGGTTCAATTCCACAGTGGGCGAAGAGTATTTTCCTGACCGTAACGGCTCTCATTTCGACCCAGCCTCAATTGGGTACCAAGAAAAGCACTGGGAAGTAAATGCAGCTGGCATGATGTTGACCACATTACCCATCGTGTGCCGACGGTCAGTGAAAAATACGGACCTAACACTGTATTACACAATATATCTTGAAGTATGAAAAAGGGTTCTCTCACCTTACCTAATCTGCTTCACGATTTTGGTGTCGCATAGTGCACTTTCATTTGCAGTCTACACACATTTAACAGTTGTTTTTATATATATATGTAAACATAATAATTAATACTGCTTATGTAGTACAATCATAATTATCCCCCTTCTCTGTGTGTTTATTCTTACTTTCTTGATAAAGATTTTGTTGTCGAAACGCAGACTTTGTGTATTATAGTAAAACCGAATTTTAATGTTTGTTTTATTTTACTTTTGTTTTAAAAGGAGGGGGAGGGTAATATCTATGGTGAAGTAGTCAAGCCGTTTGTCTTGCGTTCTTACGGTTGTTTGTTCGATTCGTGTCAATCGGTTCAAGCGTGAATATTTTTCTGGAGATTTCTAGGATTGTCGCTGGAGCTACGGAATTCTTTCTTTGTGTAACACTCTCCACATGTGGTTTACCATATCTATTAAGAAGGACCGAGCCATGTGAAGAAACACGGTATAATACTTTCTTCTTGCGTTCGCTCTCTATGAATTCAGGCGTAGTCAGAGCGCTTGGTGTGACGCTTCCAACTTATTGTTGCGTGAAGGCCTACATTCCTTTTTTATTAGTGTCCCCCGCCGATATAGTGCAATGAAATCAACCTTTCTTATTTTAAAAACTATAAAGCCTTATATTTCTTTGTATTATTCATTTGCGTAAGTTTCTGCAATATCGATATATTCTCTTAGCCCTTTCCCTCCGTCAGTGCCGGATTAAGCCAGCGCGGGGCCCGTCTGCCCAGCGTGTTCGTAGCGTGTTGGACTACAGGTGACTATCCCTCTGTGTGTGCGGGTTTATTTCGCGGGATGGCAGAAAAGCCACAGATTCCCCAGATTTACGGTGTTCGTGGCACCGAACCGAAGGTTACGATGTCCATGACACCGAGCCGAAGAGCTGAAAAGCTCAAGTGCTTCTGGATCGGAAAAAGAAGAAAAACAGCCAGCGTGGGGCCTGTAGCAAATGTTACCAAGAGGCCCTAAGTTTTGTATGATAATAAAATAAAACACAACTTTTACAAACAAATTCAAACATTGTCCACATAACCTCACTGACCACTTAACCCCATTCTCCCCTAGGCAGTTCCCAGTTAGTCATAAACTCATAAATTATGTTCATTAATTATTATAATGGTCAGGATGGTATTTATTACCCATTATCTCATGCGTCTGTGCTCTAATGACAAAAATAAAAATTTATCAGATAATTTATCTTTTGCTGAAAAAGCTAGATCTGAAGAAAACAAATTTTAACCGAAAATTTACAAGCTAAACATTTTCTGTTCTATGCGCGGGGCCTCCAGAAGCGCGTGGCCTCCAGAAGCACATGGCCTTCAGAAACGCGGGGCCCGTAGCATTTGCTACTTCTGCTATACAGCTAATCCGGCATTGCCCTCCGTATATTTTGTAAACCCCTGGACTTATTTATATTGCAATGTATACTAAATTAGCCAGTGAATTGACATTGTGTCATCCTAAAAAATACCGCGATCTAGTATATTGGCTCAGAATAACGAATGGGTTAAGTAAAAGTTATAATGAGACTGTAGAAGAACGCATTGAATACGCCATTTCTGTTTTTGTTAGCGGTTGTCAGGTGTAATTTGTGATGGTATCTTGGTTGTTAAGGCGTTGTGAATGCTGGTCTCATTTCCTGCAAACTCGTGTCATACTTGAACATAGACATCATCGACTTTGCCTGGCGCCGTGTACAAGTAGGTTGTGCAATCAATCCCTTCTTTATTTCTTTCTCTTTCCATGTTTCTGTTTTCTCGGTCTATATCAGTGGTTCTCAAACGTTTTCTCTCTCTTTCTCTCTCTCTCTCTCTCTCCCTCTCTCTCGCGATCGTTATTTTTGGCAATTTTGATCTTTCTTATTGTGATATATAAACAGCCTTTGCCAAGAAAGTTTTTTTTCGTTACATCATTCAGCGCCATTTGGAGCTCTGGTGCTTATCCTTCGGCTACATGTCCAGTTTCAGCCATCGTTTGCTGGGTTCGCTCTCCGTCAGCTGTTGGCTGTCCCCAGCCTACCTGCAAGGTAGCAGGTTTCAAACGTTTTGAAGCGCCCATGTGGTGCCGGGGCTCACAAGGGGAGCAAATAATAGTACCATTGCGAACTACCAGATATGTCGTAGGAGGCGGCTGATGTAGGGACCTAGGGAAGCTACCTAGTAAATAAAAAGCGTCGCAGAAATTGGATGTACTGGCCTACCTGTAGGCGCGTAACTGGGACAACGTACAATCGATCTTAGGCTCGGATCACACACAGATTACACAGAGTGGTTAACAAGTGGTTGATATGGAGCATTCGAAGAAGAAGAAGCAGAAAAAGAAACGTTTTGAAGTTGTGGCACATTTGAAGTCCTACACAAAATCTTAGGCGCACTATACACAAAAACTTAATAAATATCATGCAAAAAGCACAGAAATACAGAAATAATTCTTCTTCTTCTTTGAGTTCGTTCTTTACGACCAATTTTAATCACTCTTTGTGATATGTTTGATCTTTGCCAAGAACGTATATACGTTACACATTAGTTTGGTAGGCCCCTAAACGCATAGACTTTTACACGTTTAGGACATGTGCATTCGATTTCAGCCAAACCTCCTTAGTCGCCTCTTACGACATGCGTGGCAGATACCAGTGGTTCTATTCTTTACACCCCAAATTTAGGCCCCGGTAACCGCTCGGGTGACAGAAATAATTGAAAATGTCTACGTACCTTTAATCACCATTTAATTTCTACAAGAACGGGCTTGATGTGTCTTGGCGAGTTTTTACCCTGGTGTCTGCTAGCACCGCCTTGCTGACCCCTAATCTGGGATTTCGTAGGGAGCACCTAGAAATATCACCGGTCACACCGGTGCTCTGGCACACCCTTTGAGAACCACTGGTCTACATCATCAGCTCTACACTTCAAGTACATCCTGTATTCGGTTCATCATTCTATATCCCTCCAGGTGGTTCCTATTCTCTTTGTCATTCATGCGGCTGTGATTTCAGGATGACTCCCTGGTATTTAGAACAGGGAATTTTAGAGAGGGTTCTCGGTATGATCAATCTCCTGGCTCTACTTTTGTTTTTTTAAGCACTGTTTTTATTTCATCTGTGTTACTTCATGTTATTATGCTTGTATCAAATGTTACACTTACTAGCATTAGGTGAATAGATAAGAGTATATATATTTACATCAGGTTTTTTATTAGTATCTTAGTGAGGATAGTAGTAGTAGTGGTAGTGATAGTAGTAGTAGTGGTGATAGTAGTAGTAGTAGTGATAGTAGTAGTAGTGGTGATGAGTAGTAGTAATAGTGGTGGTGGTGGCAGTGGTGATAGTATTAGTAGTAGTAGTAGTAGTGGTGGTGGTGGTAGGGGTGATAGTAGTAGTAGTAGTAGTAGTAATAGTAGTGGGGGTGGTGGTGGTGATAGTAGAAGTAGTAGTAGTAATGGTAGTGGTAGTGGTGATAGTAGTAGTAGTAGTAGTAGTAATCGTGGTGATAGTAGTAGTAATAGTGGTGGTTGTGGTGTTAGTAGTAGTAGTAATGGTGGTGGTAGTGGTGATAGTAGTTTAAAGCCGAAGGATTGACTTCATTGCACCGGGTTTTACCCCGTATGGCTCGGTTCCTCTCCGCAGAAATAGCACGCCACCTGCCGAGAGTATTGCACAAAGCACGAACTCTATAGCTCCCGCAACAATCCTAGGGGTCTCTGGAAAAACTGCACTCGTGAACAGAAGGCCGCGGTCCGGATTCAAACCCACGACCTTCGACTCGCAAAGCAAAGGGCTTAACCACTCAGGTAGTAGTAGTAATAGTGGTGGTTGTGGTAATAGTAGTAGTAGTAGTAGTAATGGTGGTTGTTGTGTTTATAGTAGTTGTAGAAGTAGTAATAATAGTGGTGGTTGTCGTGATAGCATGAGTAGTAGTAGTAATGGTGGTGGTAGTAATAGTGATGGTTGCGGTGATAATAGTAGTAATGGTGGTTGTAGTGTGGATGGTGGGGGTGATAGTAATAGTAGCAGTAGTAGCAGCAGAATGAGTGTGATAAATAAGAGGAGCAGTAGTGGTGTTAATGTCAGTGGTAGTGGTGGTCGTGGCGCTACAAGTAGGGGTGATTGTGGCGCTAGTAGTAGTAGTAGTATAGTAGTAGTAGTAGTAGTAGTAGTAGTAATAGTAGTAGTGGCACTTCTAGTAATATTAGTAGTTGTTGTAGTAGTAGTTGTAGGGGTAGGTTTAGTTGTAGTGGTAGTTATAGTGCTAGATGATGGATGTAGTGGTGGTGTGGGTAGAGGTTAAGATATGGCTAGCAGTAGCATTAATATTTGTTGTGTTGGTGGAGAATGAAAATCGTGGCATATCCTTTACATGACTTAGCCATCTTTCTGTCTTTCTGCTTTTCTCCAATCATGTTTGCCTGACAGCGTCAGGTCAAGAAGAGATTTCTAAAACGGGCCCTTGTATGCGCTTCGTAGATAGTTTCTTTCGTCACCTTCTGAGGTCCATCTTTTTCGTGGCCGGCCTTTTGTTTTGTACCCATTGTATCGGAACAGCATTGCTCTTTGATGTGCACTGTCTGTTGGTAATCTGCTTACGTGGTCGAACCATTTAATTTGTTGTTTCTTGATGAAGTCTGGTATTGATGTTGTACTCACTTTTTTCCTGATGTCTTCATTTCTCAACCGGTCTCTTCTTGTTACACCCAGCATTCTGCGTAGACACTTCATCTCTGTCGTGACTAGTTTTCTTCTATCATTTGTTGTCAGTGTCCAGGTTTGGCACTGGTAACATAATGTGGGGAGAAAGATTGTGTTGAACATTGCTCTTTTTGTGTTCATGGTGATATGTTTGCATTTTAAATTAGCCATCAACCACATTAAAGGAGTCGTCGATTTTCTACCACCACTTATACGTTCAGTCGTTTGTCATTGCTTTCTGAACAATGAGGTGCGCCCGAGTAGTTACCTGGGCCCAAATTTGGGGTGTAAAGAATAGAATCACTGTTACCTGCCACGCATGTCGTAAGAGGCGACTAGGGAGGTTTGGCTGAAATCGGATGCACGTGTCCTAAATGTGTAGAAGTCAACCTGTTGTCTTGCAGGACGGCTGGGGACAGCCAAAGGCTAACGGAGAGCAAACCCAATAAACGCTGGCTGAATCCGGACACATCGCTGAAGGATAAGCACTAGAGCTTCAAATGGTGCTGAAGATGTGACGAAACCCATCCATGCTAAGGCTGCATGAATCAGATTTCCACATAATGAATTTATGGAGAGATTTGGTACATCAGTATTTTAGGTGATCGCGAGAGAGAGTGAGAGAGAGAGAGCGCGCGCGAACGATGGGGTCTATTTTTACCTTTCGCAACAATCCACGGAACGAATATGTTTCAAAACTGCTCACCGCAGAGTTTGAACCAGATACGCTTGGGTTGTGATCGAGCTCATTACCGCTTAAGCTACAGATGCCCACGCGAAAGTGGTAGTAGCAGTCTTTATCTGTTATTATATACTAAAGAATAACTCGCTACTAAAACATTCACTACTTTACCCTTCGCCCCAAGAGAAGCATAGATCCGCAAACAAGACCTTGCAAGCCTGGCTATCCAAGGCCATCTTTTTCAGATCTCTCTGATCTCTCCCTATTTCTTGCATTCCGTCTTCCATCTTCTTGCATTCCGTCTCCCATCTTGCGGTGTCCTTCTTCTTCATCGGGTTGTGAGCTATGAATGTACTCGGTTGTGGTTTCTGTAGCTATCTAGTTTTTTATGAGGTGGGGTAGCTAGCCACACGTTAGTTAGTTAGTTTGTTCCTTTCGTGCCAAAGGCGGCACATAGGGCAGAGGTTTTAGATCTCCATGTGATGCGGTTCTTTGCTAGCAGTTGGAGATCTTGTATGGTTTTACATCCCAATAGTTTACTTTCTTGTTGGATGGTTCTTCGAAGAGTGGTCTTTGGTCTTCCACGTTTTCTTTTCCCAACTGGTGACCACATAGGACTTGTCGATTTAGTCTCTTTTCGTCTAATCTAAGAACATGACCTAAATATTTCCACCTTCGTTTCCTTATAATATTTGATACGGGTTGTTGGTGTGTTCTATCTCTCACTGTGTTGTTAGAAACGAAATCACTCCATTTTACTTTTAATAATTTTCGGAGACATTTATTCTCAAAGCTGTCCAGTTTCTTATCAATTTTCTTTGTTGATTTCCAACTTTCACAACCGTAGGTCAGTACAGGAATCACACATGACCTAAATAATTTAACTTTTGTGCATATACTAAGGTCTTGAGATTGCCAGATATTCGTTAATTTAGTGAAGGCACTAGCTGCTACAGCAATACGAGAGTTTATTTCTGTCATCGTGTCTCCGTTGTTTAACACTTTACTACCCAAATATGTAAAATGTTCAACTTTCTCCAGTGTTTGGCCATTTATCACGATGATGTCGGTCGATGTTGTGAGGTTGAGTTTGTGAGCCAGATGTGCCACCTCCTTATTCGCCTTTACGACATTTAGCTATCTGTCCAAAAAAAGAGTCCAAAGGCGATAAATTGACTTCATTGCACTGGGTTTCCCCCATATGGTTCCGTCCCTGTCGGTAGATAGCATTATGGCTCCGTCCCTGTCGGTAGATAGCATTATGGTTCCGTCCCTGTCGGTAGATAGCATTATGGCTCCGTCCCTGTAGGTAGATGACATTATGGCTCCGTCCCTGTCGGTAGATGACATTATGGCTCCGTCCCTGTAGGTAGATGACATTATGGCTCCGTCCCTGTCGGTAGATGACATTATGGCTCCGTCCCTGTCGGTAGATGACATTATGGCTCCGTCCCTGTAGGTAGATGACATTATGGCTCCGTCCCTGTCGGTAGATGACATTATGGCTCCGTCCCTGTCGGTAGATGACATTATGGCTCCGTCCCTGTAGGTAGATGACATTATGGCTCCGTCCCTGTCGGTAGATGACATTATGGCTCCGTCCCTGTAGGTAGATGACATTATGGCTCCGTCCCTGTCGGTAGATGACATGACCAAGAAATAACCAAGCATTGCACAAAATACGAACTCTATATCTCCGACAGCAATCCAAGAGATATCACGAAAAAAATTGCACATATGTCTCGAACCTACAACCTTCAGTACGACAAGGCCAACGACTTAACCACTTTGCCATTGAGTCCCCTCATATTTGTTTGTATGTGTTTAGTAGAGCGTTGAAACTGTCTATGTTTTACTTTAAACATCTTAATCAAATCATTATGCTCGTCGAAGTGTCATTATGCTCGCCGAAGTGTCATTATGCTCGCCGAAGTGCTTTATTTTAATGTACCATCACTTGAATCAAGATGTCTATATACTTATGTCCCGCTGTGTGAGCGTGTCATAGCAGCGATCACGTCACTAGCGGCCTTTTGGATCATATTTTTATGCCTGGTTTCAGTTTAGTAAATGGCTTAACAACAACAGAAAGAGCCTTTTGAGAGGATACCGTCTGTTGACTTAACATTTACCCGTTTCGTTAAGTTCAGCAACGTTAAATGTAAACCATTCTTTCTGTAGGGCGACGCGACCTTGGTCTACTTTCATCAGCTCAAAATAGGTAGATAGATGATAGATACCCGTAAGAATTTTCAACCAACTACAAACGTGTGTACGTACATGTCTTATTCTCAATCTGGTTAACCAAGATTTGTACCAACAATTTATGGACAGAATTACAGAATTTGGACCATATAATCGTGTACCGAAAAGACATACATATGTGTGTAAATCTTAGTGGACCAGGGCAAAAGCCGTGTTTTTACAGGTCATTTGTTTTTAGAATATAAAACGCCATTTAGTGTGGCTCCTGGTAAAAAGGCGTCCAAACCAAAGCCCCGTAGTGTGGCGTTTGATCCACAAAGAGTTAACCATGAGACTACAGTTCATATGTGTCGGTATAGTTCTCACACAGTCAACTTTATGGATTTCGATTCGGCTGTACGCTACTTGTACTACTCCAGTTTACAGTTGGTGAGTAAAATATATGTATGTTCATTAACTCAATCTGTACCACTAATCACTACAGTGGCTTACTTATAAATGTTTGTCAGTCACACTACTAGCCCACTGTCTTTTCTCTTAGAGCACATCCTTTCGCTTTGTGTTAAGTCTTACAAGTTTTGATCATAGTTTCAGTGTGGAATATCTCCATTGTACTTCGGACATGTCAATAGGTGCTCCGATCTCCTTCGCAATATCTCCAACAGCGCACAGCGACTGATCGTACCAGTTCGATTTTGATTTATGAGTCTACTCATATACCTGTTATGCTGTTCTTTTCTTGCTACTCCAATATTTTTTGTCCCAATCCAGAAGCACTTGAGCTTTCAGCTCTTCGGCTCGGTGCCATGGACATCGTAACCCTTTGGTTCGGTGTCACGAACACCATAAATCTGGAGAACCTGTGGTTTTCTGCCAGCCCGCGGAATTGAACCCGCACGCACAGGGAGATTGTCACCCGTCGTCCAACGCCATACGAACAAGCTAGGCAGGCGGGCGCTCCAATCTTCAAACCCAGCTCCTGCAATCTAGTAGTTGACGTGGATTGGTTTTAATCAAAGTTATAAATAGTAAAACACACACATACACACATATATATATTAATCGTAGTTATAAATAGTAACACGCACACACACACATATATATGTATATATTAATATGATGACCATGTGTAATATGATGTTCCAATAACCTGTCTTGAGCAGAACTTTTTCACTCTAACAGTCTTTCGGAATGTCTCTCTCTCTCTCACTCTCTCTCTCTCTCTCATATGCCAGATATCCCGCCTCTGCAGCTGTCATGTTCAAATGATCAGTCACATCCTGAATACATCTTGTCCATGATCTTCTTCTTCTCCTCTTTGCCTGGATGTTATTGTCTATTGTATTTCCCCAAGTGGATGGTGAAATTGGTTGTCCACTTTTGCCGTTAAGCGTAGTGGTGGAAGCTTGAATTTGCTTTCCAGGGCCAGATAAGTCGCCCTTGTGTTATATCCGTGTTTATTTAGTGTTGATATTGTCTATCCATCTTTTTCCTGGTCTTCCCTTGACTCTAATACCTGATCTATTTTTATTGTATGCTGTTATTGGTGGTTGGTTGTACTCCTTTCTCATTAAATATCCAAGCTACTGGATTTATTGTCTTTCAATGTATTTGGTGCATGAAGTTATACCCATTCTGTTTCTGATGTTCTCGTTTTGTAGTCTATCCTTCCTGGTGACCATTACCGCCTTCCTCAATCATTTCATTTTGATTGGGGTGATTTTTTTCAAATATGGTCTTTTCCAACACTTCTTGTCTTTTTATATGTCCAAAACACTTCACTTTTCTAATTCTTATTTGTAGCATCAGTCAGTTTTCAGACCACGGAAAAAAATTGATTCAATAGGTTGAAGACATGTGTTAAATTTGCGGTAAGGCCAAGAGCTTTTCCTTGTTGTGTGCATAAATGAAAAAATCCGAACCTGAACATCTTCGCAGCGACTACGCCAGCCATGCGGCCATTACAGTACTCAGGCTCTCGTCACAGCTGTACTTTTTTCCGTGGCATATCCTTTACTTGACGTAGCCATCAACCACAGTAAACGAGTCGTTGATTTTCTAGGCACCACTTATACGTTCAGTAGTTTGTCATTGCTTTCTGAACGGTGAGGTATATTTTGATATTTCGTAAAAAAATCTCAGGAAACGAATTTGCTTCCAACCAAACTTGCCCGCCGTGGTGTTTGAACCAGGTACGCTTGGGTTGTGATCGAACTCACTGCCGCTTAAGCTACCGACCACCACCGACTATATTTATAGAGTCGGTCGTGCACGAACGTTCACTACACATGTCCTACACCACACATGTCCTACACCACACATGTCCTACACCACACATGTCCTACACCACACATGTCCTACACCGCACTATAAAAAGGGGTACCACATGCAGTAACAACAGTAAAAAACTTGGATTCTCCGAAAGGAGTTAATTCTTATTTTTCATGTTTGTTGGCGTACACGCTCTGATATAACCAATAAAAGATTTGCCTTAGGTTGAAAGGGCGTGCCTCGGCTTAAAGAGGCTTTAATCCCTTACTAAACAAACAAACAAAGTAACAACAGTTTTAAAAAAAATATGATTGGTTACCTCCACGCCACAGAGACCCCCACACCCACACCTATACCCCACTTCTCCGCTACTTTGTCTTTCTGTCACCAAAGGAAATAATAAGAAAAACTAAATGTACCCTAAACACACCAAGTTTGAGCATCACTGCAGGATGGGATGATGTTTATTAGTTCAGTTTTTCAACCTTAAGTGAGGTCAGTCTATATTGTTCGAAACTGTTAAGAAACTAACTTAACGCAAGTACTTAAGTGCGGTCAGTCTATATTGTTCGAAACTGTTAAGAAACTAACTTAACGCAAGTAAAAGTAATCCTGACTTATATTCAGTACAGCACGTTTTAACACGTCTCGTCGCTGGCAGGACAACCAGAAATGAACGCGGAAACTGATGATGTCCGTACTCGTGACACGCGCTGATTGTATAGCTATTGTTTAGGGTAAGACTGCATTAAGTCGAAAGGTGATACTGGACTTACCTGTTTCATTAAGTATCTCATGTTTACCTGTTTCCTTCAATATTACACGTGAGATGTCATTTAATATTATGTTATGTTATGTTATGCGATCGACGTCATGGCACATTGGGCATTCCCATGCATGCTCTGTCCTCCACTGCAGCAGCCATCCCAAAGTCCATTTGCTCACCGTACCCATGAGAAGTTGATTACTATATCTTCTCTCTCTACCACGAAGACGACACTGTCTGGCATGTCCACACTTAACGCCTAATTCTCGAACTCGTTCCAGTGTCTGAGACGTGTCCATGTCACATAATTGAGAGCGTACCGCATTGATGATATCGGCTCTGTCCATGCTTCTGGATAGAATATAACTGGATGGAAGTGCTCATCCACGAGTGCAAGAATCTCCGCATTGACGACGCCCGAGGCATATTCTCTACAGCGTCTCCCAAGTGTACTGACAGCCATGGTGTAAGCAGTCATATCCTCTGATATAGGTATCCATTCTTCCCCATGTCTCAGCTCATCTAGAGTACAGACCTGTTTAATAACATCCTCTGCCTCGGCCATCCAGGATAGGCCTCTCTTCAATCGCATGCCCTTGTTTTCATTTATGGATGTGTGCAGAGGATGTCAGCAGAAACGCTCAGATAAGCTTTTACCTGTGCGACTTTGTGTCTAATGGCCATCGTTGGCAATCCAAGGACATAGCGCATTGCCGCACATGAAGTGTCCCGTGTGCAACCAAGTTTAAGCCTCATCGCTTCATTTTGGACCCTGTCTAACTTATCCAGCGATGTTCTGCTTACTGTCAGAAGATCAAGACCATATTCCACTATGCTCAGCACTAGTCCTTGATAAAGAATAAGCAGCAGCCGTTGTTCAATATCCGCCTCCGCCACAACTTTGAGGGCAGTTAGCTCTTTTCTTGCCTTGATTACGTTCTCAACATGACTCTTAAATGACAGACTTCTGTCAACTGTTATACCAAGATATTTGAGGGTTTCGCTTCTTTCTATGTCTTTGTTACACATGCTGACAACTGGAGTAGGTGTCTTTACCATGTAGTGTTAAGAGAACCATGTCAGAAAGCCTTTGCTGGGTTCACACTCGCTTTGAATTCATTTAATGTCAAGTTTAGTTGTGTACTTTTCTTACTGTACTTTCGTGTGTTCATTTTACTGTAGACCAGTGGTTCCCATACTTTGTATTAACATGGACCCCCTTTAAGGAATAAGTCAAACAGCTCTCTGTCAGTGTCAGCAGGCGGAACAGACACCGGAACATATCCTGCAAGACTGTCATCTCCTGTGTGAGCTGAGAAGCAGCATGTGGCCACACCCAGTCGATTTTTTTATTCTTTCATTTTGCGTTCGTTCTTTACGACCAATTGTAATCACTCTTTGTGATATGTTTGATCTTTGCCAAGAACGTATATACGTTGCACATTGGTTTGGTAGGCCCCTAAACGCATAAGACTTCTACATGTTTAGGACACATGCATCCGATATCAGCCAAACCTCCTTAGTCGCCTCTTACGACATGCATGGCAGGTAGCAGTGGTTCTATTCTTTACACCCCAAATTTGGGCCCCGGTAACCACTCGGGCGACAATGCCATCTAACTGCAGAGGCGGAACAGCTGGCTTATGAGAGAGAAATGTCAAAGGACTGTCACGGTGGCAAAGTTATGTTCAAGACAAGCTATTTGATAACGATGACGTAGTTCTCTCTCTCGCGCGCGATCACCCCTAGACTGATGCACCATATTTCCCCATAAATTTCATTCATGTGGAAATCTGATTCATGCAGCCCTAGCATTGATGGGTTTCGTCACATCTTCAGTGCCATTTGGAGCTCTGGTGTTTATCCTTCGACGTGATGTAGTTCAATACTGGTGTGGCTGATTTACGCACCAATGAACTCTGTTAAAAACTCTTTACAGTTGGTTCTCCAATCACACAGAAAAAAATTGTTACCAGACCGTTCTAAGTAAGGGAAGCATTTGGGAAAGTAAAGTGATATACGCCATTTTCATTGATATGAAAGGGACTGCGCACAAATGGGTGAGAGTGTGCGCCTTGAGTATAAAGTCGTTGATGCTAATCAGTTTTTCAAATTGTCGCAGTTTTCTTTTTTTTTAAAAATCATGTTTCACCACTGTACCATGACCTACGCTACACTTTTTAGGGTAACGTAATACTGAACTATAGATGTTATTGTATGACTGCGCACTGAAGGTTAACATTTGGTGCGTGTTGGGAGGTGAAGCTAAAATATATGCACTATAAGCAGCTTTGTAAGATCTTAAGTCTTTTTTGTAAAGGTCTTTTCGTAAAGTGCACAAAACATAATTGTCATTACAGATTTTTCTTCGAACGTTCCTTATCGATCACTTGTTAACCACGCTTTGTGATTTGTATGTGATCCGATCCTAAGAGCGATTGTAGGTTGTACCAATTATGCCACTACAAGTAGACCAGCACTTGCTATTTCTACGATGCTTTTTATTTACTAGGGTAGCTTCCTAGGCCCTACCTCAGTCGCCTCTTACGACATGCTTTGTAGGTCACAGTGTTACTATTCTTTGCTCCCTTTCCGAGCCCCGGCAACATAGAACTCTTTACATATTCTTCCTCTTCTTCAAACGCTCCATATCGACCACTTCTCAACCACTCGGTGTGATTTCTATGTGATCTGAGCCTAAGAGGGATTGGACGTTGTGCCATTTATGCGCCTACAAGTAGGCCAGCATATCCGATTTCTGCGATCCTTTTTATTTACTAAGGTAGCATCCCTAGGGCCTACATCAGTCGCCTCTTACAACATGCATTGTAGGTCACAGTGGTACTATTCTTTGCTTCCCTTGCTGGCCCCGACACAACACAGGAGCTTTACAGATTGAATGTCTACTCTTCAATCTATAGAAGTTGATTAAGCATTGTACGAGAAATATGAACTTTCTATACTACTACAACATACTGAACAAGCATTGAGAGTTATTTCTTTCCGAACAGAGGAGTTTCAGGGTAATCGTTGACCAGATTGAGAAATATGGTATTTCTCTACTACTACAATATACTGTGCCCTAGTGGTTACCGGGGTCCAAATTTGGGGTGTAAAGAATAGAACCACTGATATCTGCCACGCATGTCTTAGGAGGCGACTAAGGAGGTTTGGCAGAAATCGGATGCATGTGTCCTAAACGTGTAGAAGTCTCCGCGTTTAGGGGCCTACCAAACCAATGTGCAACGTATACACGTTCTTGGCAAAGATCAAACATGTCACAAAGAGTGATTAAAGTTGGTCGTAAAGAACGAACGCAAGGAAGAAGAAGAAGGAGAAGAAGACAACAGACTGAACAAGCATTGAGAGAGTTGTTTCTTTCCGAACAGAGGAGTTTCAGAGGGTAATCGTTGACCAGATTGAGAAAGATGGACGTCGATATTGGTACAGCCGGAAAAGAACGACATACTAAATATGTAAAAAAAAAGGATTGACTAATCAAGATCATACTGTCGTGTTTGGGGTTGCTGCTGGATTTTTTGAGGCGGAGATTGGAGCACATATAGACATGTCTGGAGTGCTATGATGAGTCCTAATATAACTGATAACTTATCAGCTTATTTCAACCATTTTTATTTCTCCCATTACGAATTCAGGCGTAGTCATGGCGCCAAATATGGCACGTTTGTCTGATTTTTGTGTGAAGGCTTGCTTTCCTTGTCACTAGTGTCCCTCTCCATTCAGGCTAGTATTTCTAATATTTCAGAGGTATTTGTAATTTAGATATCTAAGTAAAGGATCAAGGTTACCTATTGTCCAACCGCATACCATGTGTACATCGAGAACTATTTGCACAAACTGGATTCGAACCCTGGAACTTCTTCAACAGATGGTCACTAGCGCAGCGTGTTATCAGCTTCACTATCGGCGACCGCCCGAGTTGTTACCGGGGCCCAAATTTGGGGTGTAAAGAATAGAACCACTGTTACCTGCAACGCATGTCATAAGAGACGACTAAGGAGGTTTGGGAGACATCGGATGCCCGTGTCCTAAACGTGTAGAAGTCTATGCGTTTAGGGGCCTACCAAACCAATGTGCGACGACGTATACACGTTCTTGGCAAAGATCAAACATATCACAAAGAGTGATTAAAATTGGTGGTAAAGAAAGAACGCAAAGAAGGAGGAGACTATCGGCGACCCCGTGATAACAGAATAACTATGCAATGGATCTCTCGCACGTGTGTTGCAGTGGCTCGCAATGGGAGCAAAGAATAGTAACACTGCGACCTACAGGGCATGTCCTAACAGGCGACTGATGTAGGATCCAGGGGAGCTACTCTAGTAAATAAAAAGCATCGCATAAATCGGTTGTGCTGACCTACTTGTAGTTGCGTAACCAGCACTGCGTACAATAGCGCTTAGGATCAGATCAAATACAAAGGGTTTTTGTGTGGACTTCATAATTAGTGTTTTTCCTCCACCTCTGTTATTTCTGAGTCCACTTCTAGCAATGGACGGTCTATAATAATATTTCTTCTATCAGCTAGTTTATCCACCAGTCAACCCGCTCCCCCCTTCCCCGCAGCTTTCTTACAATATCCATGGAGATAAATTTCCTCACATTTCCTGTCTAATTATATGTTTTAAACCACTCGAGAAATATAATAGCGTTCACGCGCGCTCTCTGCACATGCAAAGCGGAAATGATACACCAAGATGCAAGCTTCTATTGAGATTAATAATATCCTATTATACGTGACCTATTTTTTTTTGTGTGCATGTATCTCGTGAACATCAATCTTCACGTTTTACTGTAAGCCAGTGGCGTTCCGACACATTAAAATTTCACAAAAGTTTATAATTTTAACAGACGGCTCATGTTTCAGTTGAAATCAGTGGTTCTCAATTATATTCAGCTTGTGTCCCACTTGAAGATAAGGTAAGACTTCCACTCCCCTTTTGTATTTTTATACCCCCTCTCACCCGGTGTGTCATCATTTCGGAAGATCGATATTGGTTATTGGTTAATGAGCTGTCGTCACAGCACTACAAGCAGATCCATACTCGCACAGTCTCAATTCTCACCGCCCTAACAGATTTCGAAAAGTATGCATACTGATGGTTTCTGTGGCTCACCGTTTTTTTGTTTTTTTCTCCGATCCAGAAGCACTTGAACTTTTCAGCTCTTCGGCTCGGTGCCATGGACATCGTAACCCTTCGGTTCGGTGCCACGAACACCGTAAATCTGGGGAATCTGTGGCTTTTTCTGCCATTCCGCGGAATTGAACCCGCACACACAGAGGGGTAGTCACCAGTAGTCCAACGCGCTACGAACACGCTGGGCAGACGGGCGTGGCTCACTGGTTAAACACACTTCTCTATCTGTCCCTCAACTTGTACAACGTGTATTTCCAAACTCTATAAATCTCTCTATGGATTTGTAAGATCAAAATATGGCAGCAACCAGTGGCGGCTAGTGATCATTTTTGTTGGTGGGGCCAGTCACACATTTTCGAAAAGATCATGGTTTTGGGTTGTTATTTTTTAATTTTTTAAATAATAAATACACGTTAACATTATTTTTTATGGGGTCTGGCTCCACTGGCCCTTAACGACAAGCCGCCACTGGCAGCAACCATACCCCCGTCAAATTAACTTTAGTTTCTGAAGAGCAAGTGGAAAAGATGTTTCTCATTCTGAGCGTTATAACAGCACTGTTCACTAAACTCTATAACATTTGTAGTTTTTTTTTCCTTCTTTTCCCCAATACTGTTTTGTCTCACATCGTCAGGATTAGAAGAGATTTCTAGAACGGGCCATTCTGTGCGCTTCCTAAATAATGTCTTTCGTCGCCCTGTTATCTCTGAGGTCCATCTTTTGCGTGACCAGCCTTTTGATTTGTATCCATTGTATCGGAGCGACATTGCACTTTGAGGAACACTGTCTGTTGGTAATCTGCTTATGTGGCCGAACCATTTAATTTGTTGTTTCTTGATGAAGTTCAGTACTGATGTTGTACCCACTTTATTCCTGATGTCTTTATTTCTCAACCGGTCTCTTCTTATTACTCCCAGCATTCTGCGTAGACACTTAATCTCTTTCTCGACTAGTTTTCTTCTATCATTTGTTGTCATCAGTATCCAAGTTTGGCACTTATAGCATAATGTGGGGAGAAAGACTGTGTTGAATAGACTCAATTTTGCCCAATAAACTTGAGAAAAACGTAAATATGGGTCAAACTTAATCTTCTTTTTCTTCTTCGATCGCTCCATATCGACAACTTGTTAAACCACTCTTATGATTTATATGTGATCTGATCCTAAAAGCTATTGGACATTGTGCCAGTAATACATCTACAAGAAGCCCAGCACATCCGATTTCTGCGACGCTTTTTGTTTACTATGATAGCTTCAATAGGCCCTACATTAAACACCTCTTGCGAGATGCCATGTAGGTCGCAGTGTTACTATTCTTTACTCCCCTTGCGAGCTCCGACCGCACACAGGCACGGTCAAACTCTATGATGTTCTTAGTAATTTTTGTAAATAAATTTAGAAGTTACAATTTTAATGAAAATAATATTTTAACTGTGAAAAATAAGTTAGTATCAGTGGCGGTTCGTCATTAATGGCCAGTGGGGCTGTTCCCCACCAAAAATAATGTGTAACGTGTATTTATTAGTTAATAAAGTAACTGGATGCCTGAGAGGCAGAGTGAGAGGTGTGTTTAATCAGCGAGCCACAGGAACCATCAGTATGCATACTCTTCGATATCTGTTGGGAGACTGAGCACCTATGGGTCTGCCCGGAGTTCAATGACGTCAGTTTAGTAACCAATAACCAATAATAAAGTAAAATATAACCTAACCCAAAACCATGATTTTCCCGAAAATGTGAGTCTGGCCCCACCAACAAAAAGGATCACGAGCCGCCACTGGTTAGTATACAAACTTATAAAAACACAAAATCCACGAAATGTTCCTAAAGTTACACACCTTCCCTGATACTGTCTCACGACTCCATGGGCAGGCGCATCTCTCAGTTTGAGAACCACTAGTCTGACAGTTCAAGGTGTGCAGGGTGATTGTACATTGAATGAAAACTGTACCTATTGAAGAAGAATATAATGCTTTTCAATGTCGAATCTATTCTATACGTTTTCTATACTTGTCCACGTGAACCTGTAACGGAAGTACAGTTTCAATAGATTCAGACGAAAGTGAGCCGGATTACAAATGTTTATTTCTAGGCTAACTAAAGAAGGGGATAGGTAGGGAACAAGAGAAGGAAGGGTGGGGGTCGGAGGTGTTTGCTATGCAGTAGTAATTTGACAGCTGGATGGTTAACAAGCGAATATGCACTTATAGGTTTCGACCATTTAGTGCGCAGTCCCTTTCTCTCTCTCTCTCTCTCTCTCTCTCTCTCGCGATCGTTCTTAGGCCACTTTTATCATTCGATTGTAATATATAAGCAGCCAAACATCAAGAACGGATGTACGTGCACGGTCTTTAGTACCTATTGGAGCTCAGGTGCTTATACTTCGGCGGCGTGTTCGATTTCAACCAGCGTTTACTGGGTTCGCTCTCCGTTAGCCTTTTTCTGTCCCCAGCCAAAACTCAGAAGGCAACAGGCTGCTATTTTCTTTCAAGGCAGCGACCCGTAGACGACCTGCCCTCCCAGGCTGATGAGCGTCATCTCCCCAGCACAGTCCATTTCAACTAATTTAAAGTGTCAACGGTTTTGCACACATACTGTAGTTTCTGTAGGAGCGTTCCAGTGTCAGATGAGTCGCCCTTGTGTTATATCCGTGTTTATTTAGTTTGGTGCCCATCTGCCCAGCGTGTTCGTAGCGCGTTGGACTACGGGTGACTATCCCTCTGTGTGTGCGGATTCAATTCCGCGGGATGGCAGAAAAAGTCACAGATTCCCCAGATTTACGGTGTTCGTGGCACCGAACCGAAGGGTTACGATGTCCATGGCACCGAGCCGAAGAGCTGAAAAGCTCAAGTGCTTCTGGATCGGAAAAAATAATTTAGTTTGGTCTTGATATTGCCTATCCATCGTTTATCCAGCTCTTCTTTATACTGTTGCTATCTTCCTCCAAATCTCGTCTTCGTGTAGTTCTAGACCTCCCTCACTTTCGCTGTCCCTGTGTGTTCTAGGAAAATACCTTCTTGTTATAATCCCCTTTGATTTTCTCAAAGTGTGTCCTAACCAGTACCAGTGTCTTTTTTTTAACCTCTTAGTTCACTGGAATACGTCTTGTTCTCTCCATAGGTTTCTCATTTGTGACACTATCATACCATCTCAGTCCTTTTATTCTGTGCATACTTCTTCTTCTTCGATAATCCAGCGACACTTGAGCTCTTGCCCTTTGACCCAATGCTATGTTGTGGTATATGCAAGTGTTTGTAAGCGGTTCCTTTGTTCCATATAATGTATTGCATTTATCTGGCCTTGGAGGAAGGAGGGTCTTCCTGATGTCATCTAGTGCTTGACACTTGAAGAGGTGGTGGTGAACGGTTTCATGATGATGTGCACACAGCTTGCACTCTGGAGTGTGTTGTGGTTGAATTCTCTTCATGTGATGATTTAGTATTATGTGTTGAGTTAAACCTGCTCATTATTTAGTAGTATGTGTTGAGTTAAACCTGCTCATTATTTAGTAATATGTGTTGAGTTAAACCTGCTCATTATTTAGTATTACGTGTTGAGTTAAACCTGCTCATTATTTAGTAGTATGTGTTGAGTTAGACCTGCTCATTATTTAGTATTACGTGTTGAGTTAAACCTGCTCATTATTTAGTATTATGTGTTGAGTTAAACCTACTACGCACAACGTCAAAAAAGCAGAGAAGGACAAAAGAAGAAGAGTTGAGCTCGGAGTATAAAAATGGTGCTCTGATCTCTTTTAACTCTTTAGCTGCTAAAGACGTATATATACGTTTCGCCCATTCACTTCTAAAGACGCATTAACACGTCTGTTATTATCTCTCCTCTGTGAGCTAAAGACGTGTTAACACGTTATACATTGCTACCGTCACTGCTATAGGCGTACATTCACGTTTGTGACCTAGAAACAGAGTAGCTGTGTTTAGCCCAGCCTTCAGAAAGTATGTAGCAGCGAAAGAGCTAGTAAGGTGGTTGATGTTATCATTGGGGTTAGGGTTGGTCATGTGTCTGTAAACCTCTCTTCACATGTCTCCCATGTTCAGCAAAATTTATGTGCGTTATTATTTTAGTCGTTCTCCATGTTTCTGACCCATACAGCAGAACTGCTTTAACATTAGTGTTAAATATCATGGCATTTAATATGTTTGATGTTTTTACACACAAAACATGTAAGAGACGTTGGGGAAAGTATGCGCCGATGCTGTACATAACCCTAGAGACGCAAATATTTTGTGTGTGGTTAAATAGACAAGGAAGATAGATCAAAGCAGTGAAACGTCAGCACAATTTAACTAACATTTGCGGTGTAGGTTGTAAAGTCAGTGGTTCTCAACCAGGCCCACTCGCTTCCCCATGGATGCGTGAGTCAGTACAAGGAAGCAGGGAAACTTTATTCTTTTTTTTTTATTTATTTTTTTCCAGAAGCACTTGAGCTTTTCAGCTCTTCGGCTCGGTGCCATGGACATCGTAACCCTTCGGTTCGATGCCACGAACACCGTAAATCTGGTGAATCTGTGGCTTTTCTGCCATCCCGCGGAATTGAACCCGCACACACAGAGGGATAATCACCCGTAGTCCAACGCGCTACGAACACGCTGGGCAGACGGGCGTTTTTCTAGTTTAAAAATGTGTGTTTAAAAAAAATGTAAACTGGAAGCGTAAAATTTCTGTTAAAAATAACCAAGAACATCGTTAATTTTTATTCGCTCGTGCGGTGTCGGGGCCCGTAATGGAAGCATAGAATAGTACCACTGCGACCTACAAGGTATATCGTAAAAGGCGAGTGAAGTAGGGGCCTAGCGAAGCTACCCTAGTAAATAAAAAGCGTCGTAGAAATCGGATCTGCTGGCCAACGTGTAGGCACATAACTTTTACAACATACAATCGCTCTTATGCTCAGATCACATACAAATCATATAAAGTGGTTAACAAGAGGTCGATATGGAACGTTCGAGAAGGAAGAAGAGAATATATCTCACCGCTAATGTTATTGTGTTTATGGAATATTATTTAAAACTCTAATGTTATTGTGTTTATGATATTGCTGTTATAAACTAATTATTGTGTTTGGAATATCTGTTATAAACCAGTAAGTTATTGTGTTTATAATATGCTGTTATAAACTCAGTAATGTTATTGTGTTTGAATATTGCTGTTATAACTCAGTAATTTATTGTGTTTATGATATTGCTTTATAAAATAGTAATGTTATTTTAGAATATTCTTTTAACAGTAATGTTGTGTTTATGGATATTGCGATAAACTCAAGCAGTTTTCTTTACTATTTAATTACAGTTTCTGAGGAGGCTGTTTCAGATGGAGCTAAATTAGCGTGTTGGGGACCGTCTTAAATGGAGCTGGTTCCAGCTGGTGTCGGGGGGGCTCGTCTTCGATGACTGGAAAAAGTTCAGCTAGTGTTCGGAGTTTCAATACATCAATCGCTTATCTCAGACACTATCATATAAACTGGTTAACAAGAGTCAGATTATGGAATGTTCGAGATGGAAGAAGAAATAGTATCTCAGCTAATGTTATTGTGTTTATGGAATATTAGCTGTTATAAAACTCAGTAATGTTTTGTGTTTAGAGGAAATTACTGTTATAAAACTCAGTAGTTAGTTGTGTTAGGGAATATGACTGATAAAAGTTCAGTAATGTTATTGTTTTAGGGATGATTTACTGTGTATAAAACTCAGTAATGTTATTGTGTTTAGGAAATGCTGTTAAAATCAAGCGGAAAATTTTCCACTATTTGGAAATTCGTTAAGTTGGAGGGAGGGTGGGGGAGGGGCTCGTCTTCAAGATGGAGCTGGAAAAAAATTCCAGCTAGTGTTCGGGAGGGCTCGTCTTCAAGATGGGAGCTGGGGAAAAAGTTGAGAACCACTGTTGTAGTTGAAGGAAAACCTAGTTGACCTTGACCATATTGGAATGCAGTTGTCTGCATCTGTATCCGGTTTTGCTGAAGATTCACACTATGCAAGCTCATTATTCCTGAGCAATTGACAAGTCTGTGGTGTATATATCATCAGTGGTGTCTGTCTCTGTCCTGACCTCCCCCATTGTGTTTCATCGCATTGAATTTCCGTGAACAGCCCGATCTGTCCATCTCCAGTTGCAAGACGCTAAGATTGCTTTCTTTACTCTGGGTCAGTCTATTCTTGTCCTTCTAGACGTTACTTCGCCCGAATGATTACCGGGGCCTAAATTGGGGTGTAAAGAATAGAACCACTGTTACCTGCCACGCATGACGTAAGAGGTGGCTAAGGAGGATGGAGTGGGGCTAGCTACCCCGCACCGTTAAAAACACTAGATAGCTACAGAACGAAGATCGAACCGAGTAAACGCTGGCTGAAACCGGACACATCGCCGAATGATAAACACCAGCTCTCCAAATGGTGCTGAATATGTGACGTAAAACACACCAATGCTAAGGCTGCATGAATCAGATTTCCACATGAATAGAATTTATGGGGAGATCTGGTACATCGGTATGGGCGGTGATCGCGAGAGAGAGAGACTTTACTTGTTGATGCGTTCTTGAGAGGAGTATATATCCTAGCTGGAACATGGACCGGTCAAATTGCGTGGATGCCTGATAAACTCATCCCAAAACAGTTGCCTACGCAAGATACTACATCTGAGATGGTACGATAGGACCACAAACAGAGAACTGTGGGATAGGACAGGACAATGGCAGGTGGAACAAGAGATAATGAGCAGAAGGTGGAGATGGATAGGACACACACTGAGGAAACCCCTGACAGCATCGTGAGACAGGCTCTCCGATGGAACCCCAGGGCAATAGAAGTAAGGAAGACCCAGAAACACCTGGAGACGGGAGTTAGAGATGGAATGCAAGAGGACGGGAGAGAATGGCGAGATCTGGAAAGGATGGCCTTGGATAGGCGGGCTTGGAAGGCCTTGGTTGCGGACCTATGCTTCCCTAGGGGCGAAGGGTGAAGAAGAAGCTTGTGGCGTAGCGATGTGAGCTCGATCATAACGCAAAAGTAACTGGTTTAAACTCAGCGGCGGACAATTTGGAAGCACATTTTTTCCCATGAATTTTTACGAATGGTAAAAATAGACCTCACCGTTCAGAAAGGAATAGCAAACTACTGAACCTATAAGTGGTGCCTAGTAAATCAGCGGCTCGTTTATTGTGGTTGATGGCCGTTTGTGGTCGTTTAATATGGTTGATCAGATGTCAGATCCAGCTGACATTAAAAACAGACTGAGTAAGGCACGAAGTGCATTCATGACCCTTCAGACCGCCTGGAAATCTGCCCAATACAGCATCAGAACCAAGACTAGTATCTATAACAGCTGTGTGCTGTCAACATTGCTGTACGGATCGGAATGCTGGAGAATGACAGAACAGGATATGTCCAGACTCTCCGCCTTTCATACAACTTGTCTGCGAAAAATCTTACGCGTGTACTGGCCGACTACTATCTCGAATCAAGAATTGCTTGCACGATGCCAACAAGAGAATATGGGCACTATCATCCGAAGACGACGCTGGAGATGGATTGGACATGTGATGCGCATAGAGACTGGCTCCGACACGAAAACTGCACTGAGATGGACTCCAGAGGGTATGCGAAAGCGTGGAAGACCCAAGACGACCTGGAGGAGAACGATAGAGCAAGAGCTGAAGGAAATGAATCATAGCTGGAACACAATACAGAGGAAGACCATGAACATGGAAGAATGGTGTACATTTGTTGCTGCCCTAAACGCCAAGGGCGTAACAGGCTAAAGAGAGGAGAATATGGTTGATGTAAAGGATACGCTACAATTTTCATTTCATTTCATGGCGAGCTTAATAATGGCAGGACGATCGGTTCGTGGTCAGAAAAATGATTTGAAGTCTCTGATTTATCTATTTATTGATTTATTGATAGGACAATCATCATTGCATTTCGATGAGTAACCATGTGTGCTTCGATCTCTTTCTTACACAGGAAGATCTCAGCTGCAGTGCACGAACACAGTAGTACCAGAGAGGGTCCTCGTTGTAATTTTAGATGATGGTGCAAATATTTTGTAGGAATTTGTCGCCTCTTGCGACATGCCTTGTAGACCGCAGTGTTACTATTCTTTACTGCCCTTGCGGCGCCCGTGTGGTGCAGGGCCCCGCAATGGAAGCAACGAATATTACCACTGCAACCTACAATGCATGTCGTAAGAGACGACTGATGTAGGCTCTAGGGATGCTACCTAGTAAATAAAAAGCAGCGCAGAAATCGGATGTGCTGGCCTACTTGTAAACGCATACCTGGCTCCACGTACAATCGCTCTTAGGATCAGATCACATACAAATCACACGACAAGTAGTCGATATGGAGCGTTCGGAGAAGAAGAAGAAGAAACTGCCCTTGCGAGCACCCGCAACACACGGGTGAAATAGACGTCTAAAAGTATAAACATGGAATACAAGAAGGTTTGAATGTTCTTGATATAAACACTTCCACATGAGAAGCAGTCCTCAAAGACAGATATATCTGGAGAAAGGAGATACGGAGTGATATCTTGCATTTTGAGCACAGTTTGAACAGACAAGCAAAGGAATGCCCGCGTGCCCAGCGTGTTCGTAGCGCGTTGGACTGCGGGTGACTAGCTCTCTGTGTGTGCGGGTTCAATTCCGCGGGATGGCAGAAAAGCCACAGGTTCCCCAGATCCACGGTGCTTGTGGCACAGAACCGAAGGGTTACGATGTCCATGGCACCGAGCCGAAGAGCTGACTGCTCAAGTGCTTCTGGATCGGAAATAAAATTTAAAAAAACAAGCAAAGGAAAAGAGACTTTACTCCAGATTGGATTCCCAAAGAAAAAGAGGCGGTGAAAAAACACTACTTATAAAACACTAGAAGCGCACACAAAAGTTCGTTCTATAAATCTCTTCTTATCCTGACGCTGTGAAACAAAACAATGGCGAAACATATCAAAGTACTGTAGTTTTACAAAATACAAAAACAATAATAACACACAGAAACATTTCGATCAAAAGGCTTTTATCAAGCAAAGGATACGAGAGAGGTAAAACAGAATTACAGAAAAGAAGAAGAAGATGAAGCAATCCCATCTCGAGAGACTTGCCTCACCATTTTGTTGTGAGAATTGTGATAGTCTGTCACTTCTGTATCAGACTTAAAGTCTCCAACGGAGCTGAGTAGTTTCATCTATCCAGCGGCACAGCTTTGTGGTCCCTTGGGACTAAGAGAGACATACTAGCTCGGTGGCTGATGGGTGATTGATTAATTGATTGATTGCTAGGACCATCATCATTGCACTTCGGTGAGTTACCATATGTGCTCCGATCTCTTTCTTGCACATGAATATCTCAACTGCAGTGTACGAACTCCGTAGCACCGGCGAGAGGTCTCGGTGTAATTTTGAAGAAGGCAAAGATATTGTGTAGAAATTTATTTTTAAACTTTCCGAATGAATTTTGCCCATGCAGCGGATTTCCAGCCTGCTCTTCTCGATTTTGAACTGCCAAGGGTTCTTTTACGTGCTATTCAAATTGAACACATGACCTACGTTTTGTCGTCCGTCTCCGATAGGACTAGGAACTCGATCTTACCTACACTGAGATCAGGAATGTCTGGAAAACTATCCAGATGTGTCCACTAGGGAGCGAACCTAGTACATTTGGTATGAGAGACAAGCACTTAAGGGGGGACTCTGGTCTGGAAACTATTTTCTTTGCTTTGGTATTAATGTAGAATTTGTATAACAATTTTGAAAGATTATGACTTAGAATAGTAGAAAAAATTAGAAAAAAAAAAGTCAACGCTTGCCATGGAAACAATACAAAATGGCCACAAGCACAAAATTTCAAATCCTAAGGCTCTGAAGTTAATGAATATAAATGAATTCTGTTTTCACTCTAACGTGCGCAATTGTAATATCTACAAAATTACTGATCCTTTTAGGATATATTAAATATTACATTTTTATGAATTTTTGTGTAAACACACCCTCCAAAAACAGCTTTTTTGACCACATTTTGAGGGAATTTTTACCAAAAATTTATAAAAATTAAATATTTAATATATCCTAAAATCATGTGTAATATTTTAGATATTACAATTGCACCTTAGAGTGAAAACAGAATTCATTTACATTCATTAGATTCAGAGCCTTAGGTATTTGAAATTTTGTTTTTTTGCGGCCATTTTGTATTGTTTCCATGGCAACACTTTGACATTTTTTTAAACTAATTTGTTTCTACTATTCTAAGTCATACTCTTTCAAAATGCTTATACAAATTTTATATTAATATGAAAACAACGAAAATAGATTCTTGATTTTCAAGACCCAAATCCCCCCTTAACATTAGCAACGCTCTCAATTGTCAATAGAAGAAGCGAACAGACGCCACAAGAGACAGCAAATAGAGTTGACAATTCCCGCCAGATGGTAACGTGATCAAACTTAACTATCAGCAACCGAGTTAGTATTCTCCATATAGTTCCGAGGAGTCTCTATGGCATAGCGGTTAAGGGGGGATTTGGGTCTTGAAAATCAAGAATCTATTTTCGTTGTTTTCATATTAATATAAAATTTGTATAAGCATTTTGAAAGAGTATGACTTAGAATAGTAGAAAAAATTAGTAAAAAAAAAAATGTCAAAGTGTTGCCATGGAAACAATACAAAATGCCACCAAAAACAAAATTTCAAATACCTAAGGCTCTGAATCTAATGAATGTAAATGAATTCTGTTTTCACTCTAAGGTGCAATTGTAATATCTAAAATATTACACATGATTTTAGGATATATTAAATATTTAATTTTTATAAATTTTTGGGTAAAAATTCCCTCAAAATGTGGTCAAAAAAAGCTGTTTTTGAAGGGTGTGTTTACACAAAAATTCATAAAAATGTAATATTTAATATATCCTAAAAGGATCAGTAATTTTGTAGATATTACAATTGCGCACGTTAGAGTGAAAACAGAATTCATTTATATTCATTAACTTCAGAGCCTTATGGATTTGAAATTTTGTGCTTGGTGGCCATTTTGTATTGTTTCCATGGCAACGCGTTGACTTTTTTTCTAATTTTTTCTACTATTCTAAGTCATAATCTTTCAAAATTGTTATACAAATTCTACATTAATACCAAAGCAAAGAAAATAGTTTCCAGACCAGAGTCCCCCTTAAACACAGGAGACTTGTGTGGTGTCGCTAATTTATTTTGTCGATGAGGGTTTAATTCTGATGGATTACTTTCGAGCGGAAGCCAGGTATACATTCTATCAATCACTCGTTTTACTCTGTAAGTTGTTTAAATCTCTGGACGTATGTATTTTGCAATGCATACTGAATTAGTGAGATCCACTGGCTTTTAATAACAAGGCAATTGAAGAACATAAACGTGTTTTTGAATATACGTGTCGCTCGTGTGGTGTCGGGGCCGCAAGGAGGGCCGTACTGTGCTATGATACAGAGGCGGCCGCATCAGCGTTATCGTAAGGTTGGGGAGGGAGGCCATAAGCAGCGAAATCAAAATCACAATTGAAGGTTATTTTAAAGAAGAAGCATTTAAGGGGCGGCATATTAAAGACTTGCATCATACTGAGAAAATATACTGCACGGCCCTGTCTGCAAGGGAAGCAAAATAATAATACAACTGAGACCTATAAGACATGTCGTAAGATGTGGCTGATATATGACCTAGGGAAGCTATCATAGTAAATAAAAAGCATTGCAGAAATCGGATGTGTTGGACTACTTGGAAACGCATAACTGGCACAATGTGCAATCGCTCTTAGGCTCAGATCACATACAAATCACACAGAGTGGTTCAACAAGTTGTCGATATGAAGCGTTCGAAGAATAAGAAATAATATTCAGCACTTTGTCAACGGATGCCTTCGATGTATTCTCAGACTAAAATAATATGGCAGAGTTGCAAAACAAATCTGTGCATCTTCTTCTTCTTCTTTGAGTTCGTTCTTTACGACCAATTTTAATCACTCTTTGTGATATGTTTGATCTTTGCCAAGAACGTGTGTACGTTGCGCATTGGTTTGGTAGGCCTCTAAACGCAAAGACTTCTACACGTTTAGGACATGTGCATCCGATTTCAGCCAAACCTCCTTAGTCGCCTCTTACGGCATGCGTGGCAGGTAACAGTGGTTCTATTCTGTACGCTCCAAATTTGGGCCCCGGTAACCACTCAGGCGCAAATCTGTGGATAAGAACAAGACATGAACCCAAGATGACCCAGGTTCATCATCATCATCAAGGTGCGTTTCCTTTATAAGACGTTGCTCTCTTTGCAGCAAGATGACCCAGGTTCGTCATCATCATCAAGGTGCGTTTCCTTTATAAGACGTTGCTCTCTTTGCAGCAAGATGACCCAGGTTCGTCATCATCATCAAGGTGCGTTTCCTTTATAAGACGTTGCTCTCTTTGCAGCAAGATGACCCAGGTTCATCATCATCATCAAGGTGCGTTTCCTTTATAAGACGTTGCTCTCTTTGCAGCAATCTGAAATTCACTCTGTCTCTAGCCAGTTCACCACTTCGTCGATGGTCATATTCATGGTTTCTTTAATATCTTGTAGACATATTCTTCTTGGTTGCCTCGCGTCTGGACCCTGCCCTCTAATATTGTTCTTCCCAGGCCATCGTGACGCTTAATGTGACCACAGTATCTAATTTTCATGTAAAGTATGTTGTTATCAGTCAATATGTTCTGCATCAAGTTCTTGGCAACATACAATTATTAGCTTGCCATTGCTTTCTGAGTGGTTTTTGGCCACTTAACCATAATAATCTCTGGTGTGCCCTGAGTCCGATACCAGGCTGTTCCAGCTCCCGCCTTCGAAGCCTTTGTTGACATTGTCAATCTTCCGCCTTTTCTGCCGGCAACCTTGTGTACTGTAGAAGGGAAGCTTCCTTCGAGTTTTGCTCTACGTAGTTTCGCCGGCTAGTCAAAACCGTTGCCCGGGGAGTGGCGCTGCTGTACACAAGCAGACTCGAGGAGCCATACGCGAGCTGGGCAGGAGTGGGAGAACCAAATAGGCTCCACGCCACCCTAAAAGGACAGGACTGCCTCTGACCGTGAGGTACTATCCCAACCATCCCCTGCCCTACTACCCAAGGTTAAGAGGAGAAAATGGTGACATGTCGGGTATACCCTACGGAAGACGCAGTCGAGTGTCACTAGATAACCACGTGAGTGAAATCCGAAAGAAAGATAAAAAAGGGACGTCTTTAACAGACCTGGAGGCCCGCGTGCCCAGCGTGTTCGTAGCGCGTTGGACTGTGGGTGACTAGCCCTCTGTGTGTACGGGTTCAATTCCGTGGGCAGGCAGAAAAAGCCACAGATTCCCCAGATTCACGG
This sequence comes from Arion vulgaris, assembly GCA_020796225.1. Classification (NCBI taxonomy): domain Eukaryota; kingdom Metazoa; phylum Mollusca; class Gastropoda; order Stylommatophora; family Arionidae; genus Arion; species Arion vulgaris. The sequence continues at coordinate 48,162,902 of CM036759.1, read as the reverse complement.
TGTTCGTGGCACCGAACCGAAGGGTTACGATGTCCATGGCACCGAGCCGAAGAGCTGAAAAGCTCAAGTGCTTCTGGATCGGAAAAAAAAAAACAGACCTGGAGATGAAGACTTCTCGAGGAACTAGGCTTGCTGGACTATCCTGGGAGGCCATAATGGAAACAGCCAGAGACCGGGAAAAGTGGTGAACAACAGTTACGACCCTATGTTACTCGACAAGTGTAAAGGAACACAAAAAAGAATAAGTAAAAAAACCAGTTATCAAATTAAGTGAAGAATTTCTTTTATCTCTGTAGCGCCCGTGTGTTGTCTGAGGCTCGCAAGGGAGCAGTTACACTTCGACCTACACGGCATGTCGTAAGAGGCGACAGAGGTAGGGGCCTATGGAACTACCTTAGTATATAAAAAGTATCGCAGAAATCGGATGTGCTGGCCTCCTTGTAGGCGCATAACTTGCAAAATGTACTATCGCTGCTAGACTTGGACTACATACAAATCACAAGAGTGGTTAACAATGGAGTGCTCGAAACAAGAAGAAGAAGAAGATCTCTGTCATATGTGTCCTTGAAACATTGAATCCTGATGATTGTGATGATGATGATAATGACGATGATAAATTGTGCATGTCGTAAGCATCGTCAAAACATTGGAATGTCGAGTGAACAGTTCTGGTTGTCAACTTTGCTGAGCTGTGAGAGGTCATGATTGTAAAAAAAAAAAAGAAAAAAACCCGAACAGAGCAAACAAAAACATACTTTCGTGCAGCAAGTTTTTACTCCTTTGTTCTTCATTACCTGGTTGTTACACAGGAAACAACATCATTGTTTGGTTTTCATCCCCACAAGGTACTGCTGCACATTTGTTCGGTTAAGAGCATAGGTTCTCAAACTTTTTTGGGACACCGCCCACTTTGCAAGACACACATTTTGTAACGCCCCCTCCCCCAATTATAGCAATTTTCCACGATCAGACAGTTTGATATTTGCGACGTAAACAGGAACTAATGATACATACCTATGCCGTTAAAGTATTGAAAAAGTAGCGGCCAATTCATCTTGAATACAGTTACTCAATCGCAAAATCACGAAAATAATTTATTTTTAAGTATATATTATTTTCTATAAGGAGCCACCGACCTCTAGATCGCATGTGTGCCCCCACCCAACCCAATGCTTCTGAACCCACTATTGCCCCCTAGAAGGCTTCAACTCCCATTGGGGCAGTAACGCCACTTTAGGAATCTATGGTTTAGAGATAGTCAAATTTCTTTGTTCTCCTGTTCCCGTATTTTAAACAAAAAATGTGTATAATACATTTGTTGTAAAGAAGCCTTCTGGTCGGGAGATGCGTCTTCCTCAACCAGAGATTCGACTTTTCACATTTATACGGAGTTCATGCTTTGTGCAGTGCTCTCCACAGCTGGCGTGCGAGTTCTGGGGAGAGAGACCGAGACTAAGGGTGCAATAAAGTATGTTCTACTTCGTTAGACCACAGCCAGGCTCTAGCACAGGCCAGACAACTGGCTGGGTATTCCCTGACCTAGATGAGAAAAGGGATCTGGAAATTACAGATGTTTGATAGAACACTGCACGCTTTTGCAATTTTACTCAATTTTGTGAGTCTATGGTTATTAATTGGTGAAAAATATTTATAATATTGATATTCCTTATTGTTAAACTTAACTTGTTGCATAATATGACTTCGATTTAGCATTTTGTGTTGATGTTAAAATGAATTCGTCTATATACACCAATACTGGAATGCGAGGTCACGTGGTGTAGTTGGGGTCTGATTTCCACAATTCTTACCTGAGCCCGAAGGCCCAGTAGTTTATAGTTGGCTCTGGTTAGACCCACTTTAGGTTAGAAAAAATAACAAGACATAAAATCAAGTTAAAACATTCTTCTTCAACGAGCGCTCCATATCGATCACGTGTTAACCACTCTTTCACAACCAATCAGCTTCACAAAAACTGCGATGATGAACACTTTTTATAGGGCGGTCGCAGAACAAATGGATACATTTTTATTAAAATGTTCTACTGTAATAGTGTTCGTGGTTAAGCAGGACAAAAATGTATCAAATTCCAATAGGCCACAGAAAAACAAGTCAAAAGTTCAAAAGTTTAATTAAGTAGGGCGACCCCACGAAGCTGTTTAAAAATGCAACGGCTAGGTTTCCCCAAAATAAATTAGGCAGACGAAGCCATTATGGAAATACTACATGAATTTCCGAAAGATAAGTAGGATGGCCTGATTTGTTAAAGACTGAGATTGGAAATTAAGCAGGGATGCCGGACAGATTTATGGACGATTTCTCAGGAAGATAGACACCGGTAGAGTCAGTAATCATTAGTATGATAATGAAACGAAATGGATATATTTTGGGGCAAGACAAAGGTGGGTTTTGGTCCCATATAAATAGACGGTGACGAAAATTCAGAGTACAGCTAGAGAAGAGACGTGCAGAACGTAGAGAAATTTGCAGAGCTCGCAAAGGGCAGACGGAATGGCCCAGTGTGCTGCGTTGAAGAGACCGGAATTGAGTTCGAATATGTGAGTATGGCTAGACACTCCGACAGCCGATAGGACACATAGAGAGAAAAAACTTAGCAGTAGCAACTTAGCAGAAGAGACTTAGCAGAAAGACTTTTAGAACTCGGATAGAGATTTGCCGAACATGGAGAGAGTCTTGCAAAACTCCCAAAGGGCAGACGGAATGGCCCAGTGTGCTGAGTTGAAGAGACGACCAACGCTGACTTCGGGTATGTGAGTATAACTAGACATGTGTAGTGTGGACAGCAGATTCATAAATAGATCCACACAGCAGAGTAGCCACGATGAGACCTATAGACAAATCTGATAGAGAATAGAAGTAGCATCTTATAGAGACAGACAGCACTAGAGAAAACCTTACCTGTTCAACTGGATATATATATCTTCTAAATTGCCATTTGTAGAAAAGTGACCAAGTTATCAGAGCCTCGTTTTACAGATATGATCTTAATGTATAAAAAGCAAACTTTCATCAAGAGACAGAAAATAGACACTTTGAAGAAATATATATCTTTGAAGTCACAAGTATAAGACCATGGAACACTCAACTCGAACAGCTGTTCCACAGAAAACTATTAACATTTGAAAATAGACAGAGGCATTCTAAGGACTTCAGACTAACCTGTACAATACAATTATGTGATGAACTTGTATTAGAGATTCAATAGAGTGTAGGACTTGAATAGTGAAGATTTGTGCTATATAATCAAGTGGTTATAGTTTAGCATTTTATATTGTAAGGTGATATATCATTTTCAGAGTGAGGTAATCATGTTGGGACTATATTGTATGTTATATATATATGTCTGAATATGATATATGTGTTGTAGATGTAAAGGTGCATATATAGGTTAAATATATGCATATAATAAAGATTGAAATACAGAATTGGTTTCATATATTTATATGAAAGGTTAATTACGGCGTGATTAATATAGCGGACAGAGAGAGAGATCGCCACACTACGAATGGCTCGCTGGTTGTGTTTGTAAGTACGTTCGTATTGCTAGGGCTAGGCGATGGGGTCAAAAAAATGAGGGTAAGTGGTTCGAATCCTGTGTTTGTCTATTTATTTTTCGGAAGCTCTTAATACCTGTACATTGTTTATCTGTTGAACATATTCTTCGCTTTCGTTGTTTCCCCTGGGTTCTTGCAAAAAAAAACTCTTGTTCTCATCTCACGAACAGTTAATAAAACATGACGGGCCAGATCTAGCCAGCGGGCCGCGAGTTACATTTGTCTGTATTACATTAAATGACGACTGCTGTAAATACATCCCCTTTTCTCCGCAAAAGGACTAATTCTATCCACAACATCGCTAAATTGATCCACGTGTTTGGGAAGACAGTTGAGGAATTCAGCTAGTCTGTGTGTGTGTGTTTGTAGACAGATACTTATCGCTCTTGTGTTTGTTATTTTAACCTAAATTAGTCACCTGAACATTTTGCCGAAATTTTACATCGTTTTTCTATCTGGTTAAGTCAGTGGTATAGTTCCTCTCTCTCTGGTTAAGTCAATGGTATAGTTTCTCTCTCTCCGGTTAAGTCAGGTATGTTTTCTCTGGTTAAGTCAGTGGTATAGTTTCTCCTCTCTGGTTAAGTCAGTGGTATAGTTTCTTCTCTCTGTTGTCAGTGGTATAGCTTTCTCTGGTTAAGTCAGTGGTATAGTTTCTCTCTCTGTTAATTAAGTCAGTGGTATAGTTTTCTCTCTCTGGTTATGTCAGTCGTATAGTCTTCTCTGTTAATTAAGTCACTGGTATAGTTTCTCTCTCTGTTAATTAAGTCAGTGGTATAGTTTCTCTCTGTTAATTAAGTCAGGTAAAGTTTCTCTCTCTGGTTAAGTCAGTGGTATAGTTTCTCTCTCTCTGGGTAATTAAGTCAGTGGTATAGTTTCTCTCTGTTAATTGTCAGTGGTATAGTTTCTTCTCTGGTTAATTTAAGTCAGTCGTATAGTTTCTCTCTGGTTAATTGTCACTGTATAGTTTCTCTCTGGTTAATTAAATCACTGGGATAGTTTTTCTCTGGTTAATTGTCAGTGGTAAAGTTTCTCTCTCTCTGGTTAAGTCAGTGGTATAGTCCTCTCTCTGTAATAAGTCAGTGGTATAGCTCTCTCCGGTGTCGGTGGTATAGTTTCCCTGGTTGTCACTGGTATAGTTTCTCTCTCTGGTTAAGTCTGTGGGATAGTTTCTTCCTTGGTTAATTAGTCAGTGGTATAGTTTCTCTTCTGGTTAAGTCAGTGGTATAGTTCTCTTCTGGTTCTTCTTCTTCTTCTTTGTCGTTCTTTACGACCAATTTTAATCACTCTTTGTGATAGTTTGATCTTTGCCAGGGAAAGTGTATATGTTGCACATTGTTTGTAGGCCCTAAACACATAGACTTCTACACATTTAGGTAATGCATCCGATTTCAGCCAAACCTCCTAGTAGCCTCTTACGACATGCGTGGCAGGTAACAGTGGTTCTATTCTTTACGCCCCAAATGTGGCCTGAACCACTCAGGCTTTCAGTTAAGTCAGTGGTATAGTTTCTCTGGTCAAGTCAGTGGTATAGTTTCTCTCTCGATTAAGTCGGTGGTATAGTTTTCTTCTGGTTAAGTCGGTGGTATAGTTTCTCCTCTGGTTAAGTCGTGGTAAGTTTCGCTCTCTGGTTGTCAGTGGTATAGTTCTTTCTGGTTGTCAGTGTATAGCTTCTCTCTGGTTAATTCAGTGGTATAGTTTCTCTCTCTGGGTTGTCAGTGGTATAGTTTTCTCTCTGGGTTTAAATTTAAATCAGTGGTATAGTTTCTCTCTCTTGTTAATTGTCAGGGGGTATAGTTTCATTTCTGGTTAAGTCGGTGGTATGTTTCTCTCTGTTGTCGGTGGTATAGTTTCTCTCTGGTTGTCGGTGTATAGCTTTCTCGGTTAAGTCGGTGAAAGTTTCTCTCTCTGGTTAAGTCGGTGTATAGTTTTTTCTCTGGGTTTAAATCTGGTATGTTCTCTCTGATTAAGTCGGTATAGTTTCTCGCCTCTGGGTTTAAGTCAGTGGTATAGTTTCTTTCTGGTTAAGTCAGTGGTATAGTTTCTCTTTCTGGTTATCGTGGTATAGTTTCTTCTGGTTAAGTCAGTGGTATAGTTTCTCTCTGGTTAATTAAGTCAGTGGTATAGTTCTTCTGGTTAATTAAGTCAGTGGTATAGTTTCTCTCTGTGGTTAAGTCAGTGGTATAGTTTCTTCTGGTTAATTAAGTCAGTGGTATAGTTTCTCTGTCTGTTAATTAAGTCAGTGGTATAGTTTCTCTCTCTGGTTAATTAAGTCAGTCGTATAGTTTCTCTCTCTGGTTAATTAAGTCACTGGTATAGTTTCTCTCTCTCTCTGTTAATTAAGTCACTGGTATGTTTTTCTCTGGGTTTAATTAAGCCAGTGGTAAAGTTCTTCTCTTTTGGTTAAGTCAGTGGTATAGTTTTCTCTCTGGTTAATTAAGTCAGTGGTATAGTTTCTCTCTCTGGGTAAATCTGGTATAGTTTCTCTCTTCTCTGGTTAAGTCACTGGTATAGTCTTTCTGGGTTATAAGTCAGTGTATAGTTTCTCTTTCTGGTTAAGTCTGTGGTATAGTTTTCTCTCTGGTTAATTGTCAGTGGTATAGTTTCTCTTTCTGGGTTTAAATCAGTGGTATAGTTTTCTTCTGGTTCTTCTTCTTCTTTGCGTTCGTTCTTACGACCAATTTTAATCACTTTTTGTGATATGTTTGATCTTGCAGAACGTGCTATACGTTGCACATTGGTTTAGTAGGCCCTAAACACATAGACTTCTACACATTTAGGACACATGCATCCGATTTCAGCCAAACCTCCTCAGTAGCCTCTTACGACATGCGTGGCAGGTAACAGTGGTTCTATTCTTTACGCCCCAAATGTGGGCCCCGAGAACCCTGGCGTCTTTCTGGTTAAGTCAGTGGTATAGTTCTCTTCTGGTCAAGTCAGTGGTATAGTTTCTCTCTCTTGTTAATTAAGTCGGTGGTATAGTTCTCTCTCTGGTTAAGTCGGTGGTATAGTTTCTCTCTGGTTAAGTCGGTGTATAGTTTCTCGCTCTCTGGTTAAGTCAGTGGTATAGTTTCTCTTTCTGGTTAAGTCAGTGGTATAGTTTCTCTCTCTGGTTAATTAAGTCAGTGGTATAGTTTCTCTTTCTGGTTAAGTCAGTGGTATAGTTTCTCTCTCTCTGGTTAATTAAGTCAGTGGTATAGTTTTCTCTCTGGTAATTGTCAGTGGTATAGTTCTCTCTCTCTTGTTAATTAAGTCAGTGGTATAGTTTCTATTTCTCGTTGTCGGTGGTATAGCTTCTCTGGTTAAGTCGGTGGTATAGTTTCTCTCTCTGGTTAAGTCGGTGGTATAGTTTTCTCATGGTTGTCGGGGATAGTTTCTCTCTGTTAAGTCGGTGGGTATAGTTTCTCTGGGTTAAGTCGTAAGTATAGTTTCCTCTGATTAAGTCGGTGGTATAGTTTCTCGCCTCTGGCTGTCATGTATAGTTTCTCTTCTGGTTAAGTCAGTGGTATAGCTTCTCTTTCTGGTTAAGTCGGTGGTATAGTTTCTCTCTCTGGTTAAGTCAGTGGTATAGTTTCTCTCTCTCGAGTTAATTAAGTCAGTGGTATAGTTTCTCTCTCTGTTAATTAAGTCAGTGGTATAGTTTCTCTCTCTGTGGTTAAGTCAGTGGTATAGTTTCTCTCTCTGGTTAATTAAGTCAGTGGTATGTTCTCTGTCTGGTTAATTGTCAGTGGTATAGTCTCTCTCTCTGGTTAATTTAAGTCAGTCGTATAGTTTCTCTCTCTGGTTAATTAAGTCACTGGTATAGTTTCTTCTCTCTGTTAATTAGTCACTGGTATAGTTTCTCTCTCTGGTTAATTAGTCGTGGTAAAGTTTCTCTTCTCTCTGGTTAAGTCAGTGGTATAGTCTCTCTCTCTGGTTAATTAAGTCAGTGGTATAGTTTCTCTCTCTAGGTTAAATCAGGTATAGTTTCTCTCTCTCTGGTTAAGTCACTGGTATAGCTCTCTCTGGTTAAGTCAGTGGTATAGTTTCTCTCTCTGGTTAAGTCAGTGGTATAGTTTCTCTTTCTGGTTCTTCTTCTTCTTCTTTGCGTTCGTTCTTTACGACCAATTTTAATCACTCTTTGTGATATGTTTGATCTTGCCAGGAACGTGTATACGTTGCAATTGGTTTGTAGGCCTCAACATATAGACTTCTACACATTTAGGACACATGCATCCGATTTCAGCCAAACCTCCTCAGTAGCCTCTTACGACATGCGTGGCAGGTAACAGTGGTTCTATTCTTTACGCCCCAAATGTGGGCCCCGGTAACCACTCGGGCGTCTTTCTGGTTAAGTCAGTGGTATAGTTTCTCTTTCTGGTCAAGTCAGTGGTATAGTTTCTCTCTCTCTCTTGTTAATTAAGTCGGTGGTATAGTTTCTCTCTCTGGTTAAGTCGGTGGTATAGTTTCTCTCTCTGGTTAAGTCGGTGGTATAGTTTCTCGCTCTCTGGTTAAGTCAGTGGTATAGTTTCTCTTTCTGGTTAAGTCAGTGGTATAGTTTCTCTCTCTGGTTAATTAAGTCAGTGGTATAGTTTCTCTCTCTGGTTAAGTCAGTGGTATAGTTTCTCTCTGGTTAATTGTCAGTGGTATAGTTTCTCTCTCTGGGTAATGTCAGTGGTATAGTTTCTCTCTCTTGTTAATTAAGTCAGTGGTATAGTTTCTATTTCTGGTTAAGTCGGTGGTATAGTTTCTCTCTCTGGTTAAGTCGGTGGTATAGTTTCTCTCTCTAAGTCGTGGTATAGTTCTCTCATGGTTAAGTCGGTGGTATAGTTTCTCTCTGGTTAAGTCGGTGGTATAGTCTTCTCTGGTTAAGTCCGTGTATAGTTCTCTCTGATTAAGTCGGTGGTATAGTTTCTCGCTCTCTGGTTAAGTCAGTGGTATAGTTTCTCTTTCTGGTTAAGTCAGTGGTATAGTTTCTCTTTCTGGTTAAGTCGGTGGTATAGTTTCTCTCTCTGGTTAATTAAGTCAGTGGTATAGTTTCTCTCTCTTGTTAATTAAGTCAGTGGTATAGTTTCTCTCTCTCTGGTTAAGTCAGTGGTATAGTTTCTCTCTCTCTGGTTAATTAAGTCAGTGGTATAGTTTCTCTCTCTCTGGTTAATTAAGTCAGTGGTATAGTTTCTCTTTCTCGTATAGTTTCTCTTTCCAGAGCGTGAGCAAACATTAGGAGACTCGAGTTCGATCCCCGTTAAGGCCCATAAGTTTTTTTGCAGGGGCATAACGAAAACATAACCTGAACAGTTTCGTGGCGACTGCACGAGACATGTTCCTCGTGCTCATGTCCCCTTTGCTACATTGTCATAAAAAGCAGTAACTATTGTCTTTTGTCTTTCCCCAGGTGCATGATGGAATTGATTGTCCACTCTTGTCATTAAGCGTAGGGGTGGGAGCTTTGTGTTCGAGTTGCAGATGAGTCGCTCTTGTTGGGTTATATCCTTGTTTATTTGGTGTAGTCTGTATGTTGTCTATCCATCTTTTTCTTGGTCTTCCCTTGGCTCTATTACCTATCTCTTTTATTGTATAATTTATTGGTGGTTGGTTGTATTCCATTTTCATCAGATGCTCGAACCACTGCATTTGTTGTTCTTTCAATGTATTCAGTGCATGAAGTTAGACCCACTCTGATGTCCTCGTTTCGTCGTCGATCTTTTCTGGTGACCCACGCCACCATCTTCAAGCATTTCATTTCGCATGTGGTGAGCTTTCTGTGGTGTGTTGCTGTCAGAGACCAAGTTTGGTGCTGGTAACAAAGCGATATAATAAGAAAGACAAAATTAGAAATGAAGAAATCAGAAAAATACTTGTTGTGAAACCAGTAATGCAATAAATTAAATAAAAAAACAGATTAAATGGTTTTGACACCTGACAAGAATGTCCTGGTATCGTCTACCACAGAGAGCTAGCGAGTACAGAGCAAGAGAAAGACCACGCAAAAGATGGAGCGATGGCATCAAGAACAGCCTTAAGAAAATGAATAACAGCTTACAAAGGACATTTTTTGTCGATCCAGAAGCACTTGAGCTGTCAGCTCTTCGGCTCGGTGTCATGGACATCGTAACCCATCGGTTCTATGCCACGAACCCCGTGGATTCGGAGAACCTGTGGCTTTTCTGCCAGCCCGCGGAATTGAACCGCACTCACAGGGGCTTGTCACCCATCGTCCAACACGCTACGAACACACTGAGCAGGTGGGCGACAAAGTGCATTAAAACTAGCACACACAAGATCACTACATTCCCCCCTTCCAACATTTCTATAAAGAAGTAAATAGTGGAAGAGAAGAAGAAGAACAAAGTGTTGGTAGCAAAATAATTTGTATCATGCCTTTTCACTTCCATCTTGAGAGAACACATGCAGTAAATACAGTTAAGTTGTTTATCTTAATAAAAATCCATTAAATTATATTACATTGTTGTCCGAGTGGTTACCTGGTATCAAATTTGGGGTGTAAAGAATAGAACCACTGTTACCTGCCACGCATGTCGTAAGAGGAGACTAAGGAGGTTTGCATGAAATCGGATGCACGTGTCCTAAATGAGTACAAGTCTATGCGTTTAGAGGCCTACCAAACCAATGTGCAACGTTTACACGTTCTTGGCAAAGATCAAACATATCACAAAGAGTGTTTAAAATTGATCGTAACAAAATGAACGCAAAGAAGAAGAAGAGAGAGATATTAGATTGTAAGAATGGGTTGATTAGATTGTAAACGTGTGTATGTGTATTGTGAATGTATTTTATATTTATTGCTGCCCTTGGTTGGTTCACCAGCTAACCTTGATCCTGCTAATCAGTTCCAGGAAGAGAAAGTTCTTGATGTGTTTTTTTGAAGATGTTACCTGAGCAGGTGTGACCTAGATTTAAAGTTCTGAAAGTGAAGTCTGTTTTCGGAATGGGTCAACAGCGGTTGTAGAAATATCAACAAAATAACCCCAATCAGTGGCGTAACTATCAGACCGTATGTGTCCAGGGGCGGTGCTGTGTTGTGGTAGCCAAGTTTTAGCATATACGAATACTTAATATAAGTATTCTCTCTCTTTAATCATGTTTTACTACAGCGTCAGGATATCAAGAGATTTCTGGAACGGGTTATTGTGTGTTTTTCGTACATAGTGTCTTTCACTGCTCCGGTTGTTTATGTGGTCCACCTTTTGCGTAGGTGATCTATTGTCTTGTATTCCCTGTGTCTGAATAGAATGTCACTATGAGAAACGCTGTCTGTTGGTAATCTGGTTTTATGACCGATCCATATATATTGTTGGAACCTGGTGAAGTTCTTCCTCTTCTTTGCGTTCGATTTCGTATGCTCTTCTAAACCATGAGATGGTTGCCTCTATGAAGCTGCATGTCAGTTGGAGTTCCTCGAGAGTTCCCATAGCTTGCTCTGTAAGCTTTGCTCATCGGGTCATGTTTCGTTTCGTTGTTGTATGTATGACGGACATGACTGCAGGATGTGATATGGACTCTTTGTTTTTCTGTCTGACATGCACATTGTGCAATCTGAGCAGTCTTTATTCTGTGCATGTGATGGGGACTGTCTGACATGCACATTGTGCAATCTGAGCAGTCTTTATTCTGTGCATGTGATGGTTCTTCTTCTTCTTCTTTGCGTTCGTTCTTTACGACCAATTTTAATCACTCTTTGTGATATGTTTGATCTTTGCCAAGAACGTGTATACGTTGCACATTGGTTTGGTAGGCCCATGTGATGGTTGAGTCTGCAGTGACCTATTCTTAGGCGTTCACTACGGATGATGTATCCACTTATTTTACTGATAACTTCACTCCTAAACATATATTTTCTTGATACTTCCAGCAGTAGACTAGCAATAATGATAATATCTGTCTCGGAGAGTCTGGCAGAATGGGTGAGAGCGTGGGCTACCCATTAGGAGACCCGGATTCGATCCCCGGTAAGGACAATACGTTTTTTTGTAGTGGCATAAAAAATATTCTAACCTGAACAGTTTCGGGCGACTGCACTAGCCATGAGGTCAATATCTCGGGTTCATGTACCTCCGTGTTCTACATCGTCCTAAAAAGCATAACTAGTGTGTCTATTGTCTTTCCCCAGGGGGATGATGGAATTGATTGTCGCTCTATTCATACGATCTCTTTCGTAATTAAATTCCTTCTGTCGTTTGATGTCAATCTCCAGGTTTGGCACTGAGAGCATAATGTCTGGAAATAGATCGTTTTGTGGAGAAAGATCGTTTTGTACAACATTCGTCTAGTGTTCATAGTGACATGTTTGCACTTCAAAAGTTATACCATTTGTTATTAATTTCATTTATTTCACTGTTATTTTGTTGAACCTCGTTCGCTATTCTTCCATATGTTAAAAAAGTTGTCCCGAAATATGTTAAGTCTTGTACGCGACCGATATTGTTATCTGTTAAAGTTCATTCTTGTACAACCACCTGTCAATTAATCTTTGTGATCTGAGTAGAGTTTGTACCGAAGAGAGTAAGCTCGTTGTACGGTTATGTACAGCGTTTAAAATGCGATATCCTTTACTTGGAGATCTGATTTACAAGTACCTCTAAAGTCGGAGTAAAATTCGCCTGAATGGTAACGGACACTGGTAATGAGGAAAGCAAGACTTCAAGCAAAAATCAACCATAAGTGCCGTATTATGCGCCACGGCTGCGCCTAAATTCACAGCGGGCGAACGAAGAAATAAATAGCGATAGTCTTTTTTGGGGGGATGCCCAGCACGTCTATTTCATCGGGAGAAAGATATAAACAATCAAGTCAATAACACAGATTAAATGAAAATAATCAATAAGATTATTGCCTGAGCTACGGAGTTCGTGCTCTAGGTAATACTCTCGACAGGTGTCGTGTCATTTCTGCGAAGAGGGATCGAACCATATGGAGTAAAACTCGGGGGAATAAAGTAAATCCGTTGTCATTTGTAAAAAAAAAACCTGTCTTTACTGTCTATGTTTCCGCTTGTTAGGATATTGTTTGACAGGAGAAACGTGAGCCTGAGAAATTTAATGTTCACATTGCTAGTCCAGTCGCCCGTGTGGCGCCGGGGCCCCGCAAGGGAAGCAAAGAATAGTACCATTGCAACCTACAATGCATGTCGTAAGAGGCGACTGAGATAGGGTGCCTAGAGAAGCGACCATAGTAAATAAAAAGAACCGCAAAAATCGAATGTACTGGCCTACTTGTAGGCGCATAACTGGCACAACGTACAATCGCTCTTAGGCTCGGATCACATACAAAGCAAAAAAAGTGGTAAACAACTTGTCGATATGGAGCTATCGAAGAAGACGAAGATAACGGACGGATAAAAACAAAAAGCAAAAGAGAAAACGGCACTTGATAATGATACTTAAAACTATCATAATTCGTATTTTGATATTTCGATTACTTTTTTTTTTTTACAAAGTATCAGTTATCAGTTATATGAGGAATATCATCATAGCACTCCGGACATGTCCATAGGTGCTCCGATCTCCGCCTCAGAAAATCCAGCAGCGTCCAGCGACCCAACACGCCAGTTCGATGTTGATTAATCAATCTCTTTGCATATTTAGTATGTCGTTCTTTTCGTGCTGCACCAATATTGACACCCATCTCTCTCAATCTGGTCAGCGAGTGGGATTCACAACCTTGAAACTCCTCTGTTCGGAAAGACTCTCTGAATGCGTGAAGAATGTCATTTCGATCCATGGCAGCTCTCTCTGATATTTTACAAAGTATTAATTCAAAAATCTTCTCTATTATCTGATGCCTGAGAGAAGAACAACGAAGAGGGACGCGCAAGGATCTCTTGTAATACTAACATTGATGAAAATCGATTCCTAATTTTGCCCTTTTCACTGTTGATGTGCGGAAACCTACAAATCTAATCTAGTCAGAGTGGATCAGATCAGATCTGGAGAAAACCGAGGTGAGGCTGCGGTGATACGTAATAAATTGGCGTTTAATGACAAAGACATGTATGTATGGTATCACATAAGCAAGCAAAAATGAATAATAAAATAATAAAACTAACAAAGTGGAAGACCCAAGACGACCTGGAGGAGAACGATAGAGCAAGAACTGAAGGAAATAAATCATAGCTGGAACACAATACTGAGGAAGGCCATGAACAGGGAAGAATGGTGTACGTTTGTTGCTGCCCTAAACGCTAAGGGCGTAACAGGCTAGAGAGAGAGAGAGAGAGAGAGAGAAAACTAACAAAAATCCAACGTATCGACAATAAGTCTTCTTCAAGGAACATACAAAAACACATAATGAATCCTACATGAACTAAATCATGGATTTAAATAGGATGGCTATAGACGATTCATACGCCCGCCTGCCCAGCGTGTTCGTAGCGCGTTGAACTGCGGGTGACTAGCACTCTGTGTGTGCGGGTTCAATTCCGCGGGCTGGCAGAAAAGCCACAGGTTTCCCAGATTCACGGTGTTCGTGGCACCGAACCGAAGGGTTACGATGTCCATGGCACCGAGCCGAAGAGGTGAAAACTCAATTGCTTCTGGATAGGAAAAAACAAAACCATTCATACTGTCCACTGCCCACAATTTAACTGTCCCACCTTCCAGCTATAGAGAACACTAATGAACAAGTGTTTGTAAATCACTTAAAGCTGTTACCAGTTTATATTTGCTAAGCAGAACTTCATGCACACTCACCAAGATAGAAGGTCTCTTTTATATGTAAATAGTGTTCCGCTTTAAGTGCTTGTAAAATAATTTATGTATACATATAGTGAGAAAGCATATATGTGTTTTTGAATACAAATGTCGCTCGAGTGGTTAACGGGGCCCAAAATTTGGGGTGTAGAGAATAGAACAACTGTTACCTGCCACACATGTCTTAAGAGGCAACTAAGGAGGTTTGGCTGAAATCAGATGCACATGTCCTAAATGTGTAGAAATCTAAGTGTTTAGGGGCCTCCAAACCAATGTGCAACGTATACACGTTCTTGACACAACGAGTTATTAAAATTGGTCGTAAAGAACGAACACAAAGAAGAAGAAGAAGAATACAAATGTTACAGACGAGTCCTCAGTAAATTATGGATAGAGAAGATTACAAATAGAACTAGCTAGAAAGAACTCAAACTTAAAGAAAACTTACTGATGTTACAAATAATCAGGAGAACATTTGAAGTATTCAATCTTCTTCTTCGAACGCTCCACATTGATCACTTGTTAATCACTCTGTGTGATTTGTATGTGATCTGAGCCTAAGAGCGATTGTACGTTGTGCCAGTAATGCGCATACAAGTAGGCCAGCACATCCGATTTATGCGATTCTTTTTATTTACTAGGGTAGACTCCCTAGGTCCTACATCTTACGACATGCCCTGTAGGTCGCAGTGGTACTATTCTTTGCTTCCTTGCGGGTCCTGGTACCACACGGGCGAGTATTCAATCAATCAAGTGTCATGCCTGCTGGTGTATGCGATCATCCGATTTCTGCGATGCTTTTTATTTACTAGGGTAGATTCCTAGGTCCTACATCAGTAGCCTCTTACGACATGCCTTGTAGATCACAGTGGGACTATTCTTTGCTTTCCTTGCGAGCCCCGGAACCACACGGGTGAACCACAGGATTCTAACCACAAAAACCGTATTTCTTACTGCCCCCATTGCCTAGCCTAACAGACTAGCATTTAAAGAACACAACCAACTATACCATGGGTTCCCAAAGTGGGTGGTACCGCCCCCCAGTAGGAGCTGAAGCTTTCCAGTGTGGAGATAGTGGGTTCATAAGCATTTGGGGGAGATTTGTTTCGTGATTTTGCGATTGAATAATCATGAAAAATTTTAATTCCGCATTTTAATTCAGCTTATGCCCATCTTACACGATCCATTCTTCCATCAATTTTCTATTTCATATATATAACCATTTGAAAATTGACCATGTATGGCAGAAATATATATCAATTTTCTATGTTAAAGTGAAAAAAGAGCATGTATATATATATATGGGGGTGGGGGCGCTGGCAAATTGTTATAATGGGGAGGGCGTTACAAAGTTTATTTCGTGCAAAGTGGGTGGTGGACCGAAAATTTTGGAAATTTATGAGCTATACCACAGCCTGGCTCTAGCACAGGCCAGACAACTGGCCGGTATTCCCTGACCTAGATAAGAAAGGGATCTGGAAAATACAGATGTTTGATAGAACACTGCACGCTTTTGTGCAATTTTACTCAATTCGGTGAGTCTATGGTTATTTGTTGGTGAAACATATTCATAATATTGATATTCCTTATTGTTAAACTTAACTTGTTGGATAATATGACTTCGAGTTAGCATTTTGTGTTGATTTTAAAATGAATTCGTCTATATACACCAATACTGGAATGCGAGTTCACGTGGTGTAGTTGGGGTCTGATTTCCCACAATTCTTACCTGAGCCGAAGGCCCAGTAGTTTATAGTTGGCTCTGGCTATACAGACAGTTATATACAATTTTTGCACACGCCCATTTGTAATGAGTTCACATCAATTTTGGTTCTGAATAACAAAGACGAAATTGGGAAAAATATCTGCTGTAGTTCAGACTTAACAAACAATGGCCAACGACCAAGAACAAGGGTAAGCATGGCCTATTGTTAATCTGGTGGCGAGAGACATAATACAGTAGTTACCTGGTGTGCATACCTGTTCATACCTGTTTGTTTTGAGGGTTAGGGTGGTTCAGGTGAAAGATGAGTTATTGTGGAAGTAATTCTGAAAAAAGTATTTTTACGAAGTTTCAAGTGACTTTGTTCATGGTGAGTTTACGAGATGAGATAGTGATGTAGAGAGATAAATTTGCGATTTACAATGAAATTTCCTACAAGTTTTCATTATCCTAACCATTACATTAGGCACCCAAGTGGTTACCGGGGTCCAAATTTGGGGTGTAAAGAATAGAACAACTGTTACTTGCCACGCATGTCATAAGAGGCAATAAGGAGGTTTGGCTGAACTCGGATGCATGTGTCCTAAACGTGTAGAAGTCTATGCGTTTAGGGCCTACCAAACCAATTAGCAACGTATACACGTTCTTGGCAAATATCAAACATATCACAAAGAGTGATTAAAATTGGTCGTAAAGAACGAACGCAAAGAAGAAGAAGAAGATTACATTAGGGATTCTTGCCGGTGATACAGAGTACGAAACATGGACAACAACAAATTTGTCTAAAACCGAAGGACTGACTTCATTGCACCGGGACTTACCCCATATGGCTCGGTCCCTCTCCGCAGAAATGGTACGCTTTCTGCCGAGAGTATTACGTAACGAACGAACTTCGAAGCTTCAAAAACACCCTAGGGTCTCTGGAAGAAATGCAGTCGGGAACAGAACGTCGCCGTCGAGATTCGAACTTATGATCTTCGGTACGCAAAGCAAGGGCGTAACCACTTAGCCACATAGAGCTTAAATTGACTTGGCTTATCGAGAGTTTATCAAATGAGATAGTGATAATAAGAGAAAGTGCGATCTGAGGTTAAATTTCGTACAAGTTTTCATTATCCTAACAATTATATTAGGGGTTCTCGCCGATGCTATAGAGTACGAAACGGCGACATCAGAAGCAGTGTTGGCATAACTTCATGTACTGAATACATTGAAAGACAACAAATACAGTGGTTCGGATATTTAATGAGTATGGAATACAACCAAGCATGAATAACAGCATACAATAAAAAGAGATCAGGTACTAGGGCTAAGGAAAGACCAAGAAAAAGATGTACAGACAATAACAAGACCACACTAAATAAACACGGATATAAAACAACAGGAGTGACTCATCTGGCACCGGAACGCAAATTAAAGCTCCCACCCCTACGCTTAACGGCAAGAGTGGACAACCAATTCCAACATCCATCTGGGAAAAAGACAAAAGATAATAGCTACAGAATTCACACACTGCCATTGAGATCTTCCTGTGCAGGAAAGAGATCGGAGCACAGATGGCTATTCACCGAAGTGTAATGATGATAGTCATATCAATTAATCAATCAATCATTCAATCAATTAATCAATCAATCAATCAATCAATCATTCATATCAAAGTTGAAATCCCACTTCAAGTATTAGCATGTCCCTTGCGGAACATCGCTTTCATCACAGCCCACCTGAAAAACTCCCTGTCTCTAGCGAGTTCTCTCGTTTCCTCCATGGTCACATTCAGGTTTCTTTGACGTCCTGCTGCCACCTTCATCTTGGTGGTCCCATACCTCGTACACCAGGAACCATGCCTTCAATGATCGCTCTCTAAAGACCAATGTGACGTTTAACATGACCAAAATATGTCATCTTCCGGGACACGATGTTATTTATGAGTCAATGTTCTTCTATATTTTCTGTCTTGTAGGATGTCCTTGCTTTTCTTTTTCTCTGTCCAGGATGTCCTAAGAACTTTTATGTAATACCTTGTTTCTCTCTCTCGCGATCCCCGCCTAGACTGATGAACCAAATTTGGTACTTTGTCATTAGCCGGCCGCAAAAAGACCTGAACAACGAGTTCCGGGTAAACCCCGGGTATCCCGTAGGCGTGTCGGGGATTGTCCAGTATTTTCCAAAGGTCGAACAGTCTGCGCGGTTTATTCCATTTGCGTTTTTAGGGGTTTCATGTTGAAAAACCTTTCGTTTTCGGCTTTAAAAAAAATTAAGTAGTAACAAACAATCGCAAGATTTTATATTTTGTGGCAGGGTTAGGGTTAGGCAATTTCTGTGGGTTTTTTCCTATAATATAATTGTTCCTCCTTTCCTCGCTGTATTTGTGTTGTTATCACTGTATATGTATCCACATACTAATGCTTGACCTACCTGGGTCCCAAAGTGGACTGTCCACGACTGATAGGTCTTCTAACTGATAGGTCTTCCTGTCAGTTGTGGCCGGCTAATGACAAAGTACCCCAAATTTTATCATGAACTTTACTGTTGCTTTTAGGGCTCCGTCCCTCCGTACAGCTTCTCGCGACGCTCTGTGTTATCGGGCCAGGTTTCTTTTCTCAGGCCTGCTAACAGCTGGCAGTCTTGCAGTATGTGCTCTGCCGTCATGTCCGTCTTTTCACAGTGGCACAGGCTAGTTGTACCAGTCTTAAATTTGTTAAACATGTGGACCCGGAGTCTGTTATGGCCGGTACGGAGACGGAATATGGCAAATTGTTCGTTACGGGACAGACCATAGTAACACCTTGTTTCAAATGTTTAAATTGTGTTCTTTAATGTTTGTGTTATGGTCCACTTTTCACATTCATTAGTCACACTGCAAGTATTAAAAGCAACGGCAGTAAGTCCCAAACGGAAAACATACTATAAAGATAGATAGACGAACCTGTACACAGAAAGATTGATAAAATAGACAGTTCCAGAAGAAGGTTGTTGAGTCTATATTGTAACATCATCATCATCATTATGTGCCGTCTCCACATCGAAGGTTGGCTGCAATGAATCTCCAGCATCCTCTGTCTTTCGCCTTGGTGTTGCATACTGCCAGACTGTAACCTGTCCATTTCTTAAAGTTTCCCTCCACTTATCTCTCGGTCTTCCTCTTCCTCAACTTTCCCTCTAGTAAATATTTTATCATGGTGTCATGTCTTTTTATGTGCCCAAAATACTTTACTTGTCTGAATTTTATTTCTCTTAATAATTGTTTCTTCATGCCTAGTTTTCCTAAAACTTGTATATTTGTCTGTCTACATTGTAACACCAGGTGCAAAATATCTCAGGAATATCCTATGCACAGGTCAACACTCTATATACTATAACAGGTAAACACTCTATACATTCTTAAACAGAAATAGACTCATAACGGTAGCATCAACACTGCTCATATGGTCGCTAATAGCGAAATTGATAACAGTCTACACTAGTGGCCACGTGCGGGGAAATTTCTGTCGGAGGAGCTTGCCACCCAAAACAAACTTATCGGTGTGCACACAGTGCCCGGTTAGATTACATGCATGAGAACCTGATCCTTTACTTGGGGATCTGTCTCTCTCACGATCCCCCACTTGGGGATCTAAATTATAAGTGCACCCGAGTGGTTACCGGGTCGCAAATTTGGGATGTAAAGAATAGAACCACTGTTACCTGCCACGCATGTCGTAAGAGGCGACTAAGGAGGTTGAGCTGATATCGGATGCACATGTCCTAAACGTGTAGAAATCTATGCAAACCAAACCAATGTGCAATGTATACAGGTTCTTGGCAAAGATCAAACATATCACAAAGAGTGATTAAAATTGGTCGTAAAGAACGAACGCAAAGAAGAAGAATAATCAACTCCGTTCGGAGAATCCAAGTTTACAGGTCGAGTTTCATGTGTTGATCGGGTACAACCCAGGTTTGATCTCGGGGTTAGGCTAGAGGAGAAAACGAATACAATTTGACAAGTGTCACTTTTAAGTCCTACCAACACCTGCTCTGGAAGCATGGTTGAAATAGAGACTGTGTTAGGGAAAGCCTTCTTTTCCCTTTCTTTCTTACTTTCTTGTCCAAAGACCACCGAATCAATTTAATGACCGTCACGCTTGGTAGCATCGCGTAGGGTTATAACAAACTTTCTTTTATGTATTTCAGTTTTTCTGTAACGGTCCAATATAGTACATAGACACTGTGGCCCCCAATAAGGTCGATGAACTCAAATATACTGCCTGTACCTGTCTTTGCTCAATCGCCTGCTCAAATACAAATTATCGGAAATCCGATACAATCTCGGTGCCCTCGCACTCCGGTATTCAATTTATATTCTATAGTTTTTTTGTGGCGTCTGTGGCCTAGGGGATATTGACTCAGTCTATTAAGCGTTCTGAGTTCGAATCACGCTGCGGACAATTTGACTGCAAATTGTTTCTCGGGATTTTACAAAGGACTATGGCACCACCGTTCTTAAAGCAATGGCAAACTACTGAACGTAATAATGCCTAGAAAAATCACAAACAGCGTTAAAAGCTGGAATTGATTCGCAAAGTCATGTAAAGGATATGCAATTAACTTTTTTTTTTAATTATGTTTTGTCTTTTGGCGTCAGGTGTTGTTAACTAAATACAAGTCCATTTTAAAAATAACAGAAGAACTAGGTAATATTATGTCATAAATTCAAATTTAACGCTAAGAAACATCAATATTATTAATATTTTATTTCATTAATAAATAACCATTTACTCATAGATTTAAATACAGCTGCAGTGTTCTATCAAATATATATATATATAAAAGTCAGCCCCCATCAAACAGGAATTTCTGATACCATATGGTGGTTGGGGAGAAGGCTATTTTACCGTAATCTAAACTTATAGTTGGATCCCAATAGACTATATGGGTTTGGGTGTTTGGTACCCGAAGTTCGCTAAAGCGATGCTAATAGAAACAAGAGGCAACAGATCCAATAACTGGATTGCCTTATAAGGTATAGAAGAGATCATTAGACCATCAATAGATTCTTTTTCTTCGAACGCTCCATATCGACTTTCTTCTTCCAACTCTCCATATCGACTTTCTTCTTCCAACTCTCCATATCGACTTTCTTCTTCCAACTCTCCATATCGACTTTCTTCTTCCAACTCTCCATATCGACTTTCTTCTTCAAACTCTCCATATCGACTTTCTTCTTCCAACTCTCCATATCGAATTTCTTCTTCCAACTCTCCATATCGACTTTCTTCTTCCAACTCTCTATATCGACTTCTTTTCCAATCTCTCATATCGACTTTCTTCTTCAACTCTCCATATCGACTTTCCTTTTCCAACTCTCATATCGACTTTCTTTTCCAACTCTCATATCGACTTTCTTCTTCCAACTCTCATATCGACTTTCTTCTTCAACTCTCTATATCGACTTTCTTTTTCCAACTTCCATATCGACTTTCTTCTTCCAACTCTCCATATCGACTTTCTTCTTCCAACTCTCCATATCGACTTTCTTTTCCAACTCTCATATCGACTTTCTTTTCCAACTCTCCATATCGACTTTCTTTTTCCAACTCTCCATATCGACTTTCTTCTTCCAACGCTCTATATCGACTTTCTTTTTCCAACTCTCCATATCGACTTTCTTCTTCCAACTCTCTATATCGACTTTCTTCTTCCAACTCTCCATATCGACTTTCTTCTTCAAACTCTCCATATCGACTTTCTTCTTCCAACTCTCCATATCGACTTTCTTCTTCCAACTCTCTATATCGACTTTCTTCTTCCAACTCTCCATATCGACTTTCTTCTTCCAACTCTCCATATCGACTTACTTCTTCCAACTCTCCATATCGACTTTCTTCTTCCAACTCTCCATATCGACTTTCTTTTTCCAACTCTCTATATCGACTTTCTTTTTCCAACTCTCCATATCGACTTTCTTCTTCCAACTCTCCATATCGACTTTCTTCTTTCAACTCTCCATATCGACTTTCTTCTTCCAACTCTCCATATCGACTTTCTTCTTCAAACTCTCTATATCGACTTTCTTCTTCCAACTCTCCATATCGACTTTCTTCTTCAACTTCCATATCGACTTTCTTCTTCCAACTCTCCATATCGACTTTCTTCTTCCAACTCTCCATATCGACTTTCTTCTTCCAACTCTCCATATCGACTTTCTTCTTCAACTCTCATATCGACTTTCTTCTTCAACTCTCCTATCGACTTTCTTCTTCCAACTCTCCATATCGACTCTTCTTCCAACTCTCCATATCGACTTTCTTTTTCCAACTCTCCATATCGACTTTCTTTCCAACTTCTATATCGACTTTCTTCTTCAACTCTCCATATCGACTTCTTTTCCAACTCTCCATATCGACTTTCTTTTCCAACTCTCTATATCGACTTTCTTTTTCCAACTCTCCATATCGACTTTCTTTTCCAACTTCATATCGACTTTTCTTCTTCCAACTCTCCATATCGATTTCTTCTTCAACTCTCCATATCGACTTTCTTCTCAACTTCCATATCGACTTTCTTCTTCCAACGCTCCATATCGACTTTCTTCTTCCAACTCTCTATATCGACTTTCTTCTTCCAACTATCCATATCGACTTTCTTCTTCCAACTCTCATATCGACTTTCTTTTTTCCCAACTCTCATATCGACTTTCTTCTTCAACCTCTATATCGACTTTCTTCTTCCAACTCTCCATATCGACTTTCTTCTTCCAACTCTCAATATCGACTTTCTTCTTCCAACTCTCAATATCGACTTTCTTCTTCCAACTCTCCATATCGACTTTCTTTTTCCAACTCTCCATATCGACTTTCTTCTTCCAACTCTCCATATCGACTTTCTTCTTCAAACTCTCCATATCGACTTTCTTCTTCAACTCTATATCGACTTTCTTCTTCCAACTCTCTATATCGACTTTCTTCTTCCAACTCTCCATATCGACTTTCTTCTTCCAACTCTCTATATCGACTTTCTTCTTCCAACTCTCCATATCGACTTTCTTCTTCCAACTCTCCATATCGACTTTCTTCTTCCAACTCTCTATATCGACTTTCTTTTTCCAACTCTCTATATCGACTTTCTTCTTCCCAAATCTCTATATCGACTTTCTTCTTCAACTCTCTATATCGACTTTCTTCTTCAACTCTCTATATCGACTTTCTTCTTCCAACTCTCCATATCGACTTTCTTCTTCAACTCTCTATATCGACTTTTTCTTCCAACGCTCCATATCGACTTTCTTCTTCAACTCTCCATATCGACTTTTCTTCAACTCTCATATCGACTTTTCTTCCAACTCTCATATCGACTTTCTTCTCAACTCTCATATCGACTTTCTTCTTCAACTCTCCATATCGACTTTCTTCTTCAACTCTCCATATCGACTTTCTTTTCCAACTCTCCATATCGACTTTCTTTTTCCAACTCTCTATATCGACTTTCTTCTTCCAACTCTCCATATCGACTTTCTTTTTCCAACTCTCCATATCGACTTTCTTTTTCCAACTCTCTATATCGACTTTCTTTTTCCAACTCTCCATATCGACTTTCTTTTTCCAACTCTCCATATCGACTTTCTTCTTCCAACTCTCCATATCGACTTTCTTCTTCCAACTCTCCATATCGACTTTCTTCTTCAACTTTCCCTATCGACTTTCTTTTCCAACTCTCCATATCGACTTTCTTCTTCCAACTCTCTATATCGACTTTCTTCTTCAACGCTCCATATCGACTTTCTTCTTCCAACTCTCTATATCGACTTTCTTCTTCCAACTCTCTATATCGACTTTCTTTTTCCAACTCTCTATATCGACTTTCTTCTTCCAACTCTCTATATCGACTTTCTTCTTCCAACTCTCAATATCGACTTTCTTCTTCCAACTCTCTATATCGACTTTCTTCTTCCAACTCTCCATATCGACTTTCTTCTTCCAACTCTCCATATCGACTTTCTTTTTCCAACTCTCCATATCGACTTTCTTCTTCCAACTCTCCATATCGACTTTCTTCTTCCAACTCTCCATATCGACTTTCTTCTTCCAACTCTCTATATCGACTTTTCTTCAACTCTTATCGCTTTCTTCTTCCAACTCTCCATATCGACTTTCTTCTTCCAACTCTCAATATCGACTTTCTTCTTCCAACTCTCTATATCGACTTTCTTCTTCCAACTCTCCATATCGACTTTCTTCTTCCAACTCTCTATATCGACTTTCTTTTTCCAACTCTCTAAATCGACTTTCTTCTTCCAACTCTCTATATCGACTTTCTTCCAATCTCTATATCGACTTTCTTCTTCCAACTCTCTATATCGACTTTCTTCTTCCAACTCTCCATATCGACTTTCTTCTTCAACTCTCTATATCGACTTTCTTCTTCCGCTCCATATCGACTTTTCTTCAACTCCATATCGACTTTCTTTTCCAACTCTCCTTATCGACTTTCTTCTTCCAACTCTCTATATCGACTTCTTCTTCAACTCTCTATATCGACTTTCTTCTTCCCAAATCTCTATATCGACTTTCTTCTTTCAACTCTCCATATCGACTTTCTTCTTCCAACTCTCCATATCGACTTTCTTCTTCCAACTCTCCATATCGACTTTCTTCTTCAACCTCCATATCGACTTTCTTCTTCCAACTCTCCATATCGACTTTCTTCTTCCAACTTCTATATCGACTTTCTTTTCCAACTCTATATCGACTTTCTTTCCAACTCTATATCGACTTTCTTTCCAACTCTCATATCGACTTTCTTCCAACTCTCCATATCGACTTTCTTCCAACTCTCCATATCGACTTTCTTCTTCCAACTCTCCATATCGACTTTTCAACTTCTATCACTTTCTTTCAACTCTCTATATCGACTTTCTTTTCCAACTCTCCATATCGACTTTCTTTTTCCAACTCTCCATATCGACTTTCTTTTTCCAACTCTCCATATCGACTTTCTTCTTCCAACTCTCCATATCGACTTTCTTCTTCCAACTCTCCATATGTTTTTAAGCTCCATATCGACTTTCTTCTTCCAACTCTATATCGACTTTCTTCTTCAACTCTCCATATCGACTTTCTTCTTCCAACTGCTCATATCGACTTTCTTTTCCAACTCTCTATATCGACTTTCTTCTTCCAACTCTCAATATCGACTTTCTTCTTCCAACTCTCTATATCGACTTTCTTTTTCCAACTCTCAATATCGACTTTCTTCTTCCAACTCTCAATATCGACTTTCTTCTTCCAACTCTCCATATCGACTTTCTTTTTCCAACTCTCCATATCGACTTTCTTCTTCCAACTCTCCATATCGACTTTCTTCTTCCAACTCTCCATATCGACTTTCTTTTTCCAACTCTCAATATCGACTTTCTTCTTCCAACTCTCCATATCGACTTTCTTCTTCCAACTCTCCATATCGACTTTCTTCTTCCAACTTTTATATCGACTTTCTTCTTCCAAGCTTTTTCTACTATCGACTTTCTTCTTCCAACTCTCATATCGACTTTCTTCTTCCAACTTCTATATCGACTTTCTTCTTCCAACTCTCTCATATCGATTTCTTCTTCCAACTCTCCATATCGACTTTCTTCTTCCAACTCTCTATATCGACTTTCTTTTCTTCCAACTCTCATATCGACTTTCTTCTTCCAACTCTCATATCGACTTTCTTCTTCCAACTCTCATATCGACTTTCTCTTCCAACTCTCATATCGACTTTCTTCTTCCAACTCTCCATATCGACTTTCTTCTTCCAACTCTCTATATCGACTTTCTCTTCCAATCTCCATATCGACTTTCTTCTTCCAACTCTCATATCGACTTTCTTCTTCCAACTCTCCATATCGACTTTCTTCCAACTCTCATATCGACTTTCTTTTCCAACTCTCATATCGACTTTCTTCTTCAACTCTCCATATCGACTTTCTTTTTCCAATCTCCATATCGACTTTTTTTTCCAACTCTCCATATCGACTTTCTTTTCCAACTCTCATATCGACTTTCTTCTTCCAACTCTCCATATCGACTTTCTTCTTCCAACTCTCAATATCGACTTTCTTCTTCCAACTCTCCATATCGACTTTTTCTTTTCCAACTCTCATATCGACTTCTTCTTTTCAACTCTCCATATCGACTTTCTTCTTCCAACTCTCATATCGACTTTCTTCTTCCAACTCTCCATATCGACTTTCTTCTTTCAACTCTCCATATCGACTTTTCTTCTTCAACTCTCCATATCGACTTTCTTCTTCCAACTCTCATATCGACTTTCTTCTTCCAACTCTATATCGACTTTCTTCTTCACTCTATGACTTTCTTCCTCTATATCGACTTTCTTTTCCAACTCTCATATCGACTTCTTCTTCCAACTCTCCATATCGACTTTCTTCTTCCAACTCTCAATATCGACTTTCTTCTTCCAACTCTCTATATCGACTTTCTTCTTCCAATCTCTATATCGACTTTCTTCTTCCAACTCTCCATATCGACTTTCTTCTTCCAACTCTATATCGATTTCTTCTCATTTTCTTCCAACTCTCCATATCGACTTTTCTTCTTCCAACTCTCTCCATATCGACTTTCTTTTCCAACTCTCCATATCGACTTTCTTCTTCCAACTTTCCATATCGACTTTCTTCTTCCAACTCTCCATATCGACTTTCTTCTTCCAACTCTCAATATCGACTTTCTTCAACTCTATATCGACTTTCTTCAACTCATATCGACTTTCTTCTTCCAACTCTCCATATCGACTTTCTTCTTCCAACTCTCTATATCGACTTTATTCTTCCAACTCTCCATATCGACTTTCTTCTTCCAACTCTCCATATCGACTTTCTTCTTCCAACTCTCTATATCGACTTTCTTCTTCCAACTCTCTATATCGATTTCTTCTTCCAATCTCTATATCGACTTTCTTCTTCCAACTTCTATATCGACTTTCTTTTTATCATAACTTTCTTCCAACTCTCTATATCGACTTTCTTCTTCAACTCTCATATCGATTTCTTCAATTTACGACTTTCTTCCAACTCTCTATATCGACTTTCTTTTCCAACTCTCATATCGACTTTCTTCTTTCAACTCTCATATCGACTTTCTTTTCCAACTTCATATCGACTTTCTTCTTCCAACTTCTACTCTTCGACTTTCTTTCTTCCAACTCTCATATCGACTTTCTTCTTCCAACTCTCATATCGACTTTCTTTTCCAACTCTCCATATCGACTTTCTTCTTCCAACTCTCCATATCGACTTTATTCTTCCAACTCTCCATATCGACTTTCTTCTTCCAACTCTCCATATCGACTTTCTTCTTCCAACTCTCAATATCGACTTTCTTCTTCCAACTCTCATATCGACTTCTTTTTCCAACTCTCATATCGACTTTCTTTTCCAACTCTCCATATCGACTTTCTTCTTCCAACTCTCAATATCGACTTTCTTCTTCCAACTCTCCATATCGACTTTCTTCTTCCAACTCTCCATATCGACTTTCTTTTTCCAACTCTCCATATCGACTTTCTTTTTCCAACTCTCCATATCGACTTTCTTTTCCAACTTCATATCGACTTTCTTTTCCAACTCTCATATCGACTTTCTTCTTCCAACTCTCATATCGACTTTCTTCTTCCAACTCTCATATCGACTTTCTTCTTCCAACTCTCATATCGACTTTTCTTCACTCTCTATCGACTTCTTTCCAACTCCATATCGACTTTCTTCTTCCAACTCCATATCATTTCTTTCACTCTCCATATCGACTTTCTTCTTCACTCTTTTTATCGACTTTCTTTCTTCTCAACTCTCATATCGACTTTCTTCTTCCAACTCTCCATATCGACTTTCTTTCCACTTCCATATCGATTCTCTTCCACTCTCATATCGACTTTCTTTTCCAACTCTCCATATCGACTTTCTTCTTCCCAAATCTCCATATCGACTTTCTTCTTCCAACTCTCATATCGACTTTCTTTTCCAACTCTCATATCGACTTTCTTTTCCAACTCTCCATATCGACTTTCTTTTCCAACTTCCATATCGACTTTCTTCTTCCAACTCTCCATATCGACTTTCTTTTTCCAACTCTCCATATCGACTTTCTTCTTCCAACTCTCTATATCGACTTTATTCTTCCAACTCTCCATATCGACTTTCTTCTTCCAACTCTCAATATCGACTTTCTTCTTCCAACTCTCCATATCGACTTTCTTCTTCCAACTCTCAATATCGACTTTCTTCTTCCAACTCTCCATATCGACTTTCTTCTTCCAACTCTCCATATCGACTTTCTTTTCCAACTTCTCCATATCGACTTTCTTCTTTCCAACTCTCATATCGACTTTCTTTTCCAACTCTCCATATCGACTTTCTTCTTCCAACTCTCCATATCGACTTTCTTCTTCCAACTCTCCATATCGACTTTCTTCTTCCAACTCTCCATATCGACTTTCTTTCTCAACTCTCTATATCGACTTTCTTTTCCAACTCCTATATCGATTTTTTCTATATCGACTTCCTAACTCTATATCGACTTTCTTTTCCAACTCTCCATATCGACTTTCTTCTTCCAACTCTCCATATCGACTTTCTTCTTCAAACTCTCCATATCGACTTTCTTCTTCAACTCTCATATCGACTTTCTTTTCCAACTCTCATATCGACTTTCTTCTTTTCCAACTTTACTCTCATATCGACTTTCTTCTTCCAACTCTCCATATCGACTTTTTTCCCATATCGACTTCTTTTCCAACTCTCCATATCGACTTTCTTCTTCCAACTCTCCATATCGACTTTCTTCTTCCAACTCTCCATATCGACTTTCTTTTTCCAACTCTCTATATCGACTTTCTTCTTCCAACTCCTATATCGACTTCTTCTTCCAACTCTCCATATCGACTTCTTCTTCCCAAATCTCTATATCGACTTTCTTCTTCCAACTCTCCATATCGACTTTCTTCTTCCAACTCTCCATATCGACTTTCTTCTTCCAACTCTCCATATCGAATTTCTTCTTCCAACTCTCCATATCGACTTTCTTCTTCAACTTCTATATCGACTTTCTTCTTCCAACTCTCATATCGACTTTCTTCTTCCAACTCTCATATCGACTTTCTTCTTCCAACTCTCCATATCGATTTCTTCTTCCAACTCTATATCGACTTTCTTCTTCAACTCTCATATCGACTTTCTTTTCCAACTCCATATCGACTTTCTTTTCCAACTCTCCATATCGACTTTCTTCTTCCAACTCTCATATCGACTTCTTCTTCCAACTCTCTATATCGACTTTCTTCTTCAACTCTCTATATCGACTTTCTTCTTCCAACTCTCCATATCGACTTTCTTTTTCCAACTCTCTATATCGACTTTCTTCTTCCAACTCTCTATATCGACTTTCTTCTTCCAACTCTCTATATCGACTTTATTCTTCCAACTCTCCATATCGACTTTCTTTTCCAACTCTCCATATCGACTTTCTTCTTCCAACCTCTATATCGACTTTTTTCCAACTCTCTATATCGACTTTCTTCTTCCAACTCTCTATATCGACTTTCTTCTTCCAACTCTCCATATCGACTTTCTTCTTCCAACTCTCTATATCGACTTTCTTCTTCCAACTCTCCATATCGACTTTCTTCTTCCTCCATATCATTCTTCACATATCGACTTTCTTTTTCCAACTCTCATATCGACTTTCTTCTTCAACTCTCCATATCGACTTTCTTCTTCAACTCTCATATCGACTTTCTTTCAACTCTCATATCGACTTTCTTCTTCCAACTCTCTATATCGACTTTATTCTTCCAACTCTCCATATCGACTTTCTTCTTCCAACTCTCAATATCGACTTTCTTCTTCCAACTCTCAATATCGACTTTCTTCTTCCAACTCTCCATATCGACTTTCTTTTCCAACTCTCATATCGACTTTCTTTTCCAACTCTCTATATCGACTTTCTTCTTCCAACTCTCTATATCGACTTTCTTCTTCAAACTCTCCATATCGACTTTCTTCTTCCAACTCTCCATATCGACTTTCTTCTTCCAACTCTCCATATCGACTTTCTTCTTCCAACTCTCAATATCGACTTTCTTCTTCAACCTCATATCGACTTTCTTCTTCAACTCTCCATATCGACTTTCTTTTCCAACTCTCATATCGACTTTCTTCTTCCAACTCTCATATCGACTTTCTTCTTCCAACTCTCTATATCGACTTTTCTTCCAACTTCCATATCGACTTTACTTCTTTCCAATCTCCATATCGACTTTCTTCTTCCAACTCTCATATCGACTTTCTCTTCCAACTCTCCATATCGACTTTCTTCTTCAACTTCCATATCGACTTTCTTCTTCAACTCTCTCATATCGACTTTCTTCTTCCAACTTCTATATCGACTTTCTTTTCCAACTCTCATATCGACTTTCTTCTTCCAACTCTCATATCGACTTTCTTCTTCCAACTCTCCATATCGACTTTCTTCTTCCAACTTCATATCGACTTTCTTTTCCAACTTCTCATATCGACTTTTTTCTTCCAACTCTCCATATCGACTTTCTTCTTCCAACTCTCCATATCGACTTTATTCTTCCAACTCTCCATATCGACTTTCTTTCCAACTCTCTATATCGACTTTCTTTTCAACTCTCCATATCGACTTTCTTCTTCCAACTCTCTATATCGACTTTCTTCTTCCAACTCTCCATATCGACTTTCTTCTTCCAACTCTCCATATCGATTTCTTATCTTCTTTCCAACGCTCCATATCGACTTTCTTTCTTCCAACTTCATATCGACTTTCTTCTTCCAACTCTCCATATCGACTTTTTCTTCAACTTCTATATCGACTTTCTTTTCCAACTCCTATATCGACTTCTTCTTCCAACCTCTATATCGACTTTCTTCTTCCAACTCTCCATATCGACTTTCTTCTTCAAACTCTCTATATCGACTTTCTTCTTCCAACTCTCCATATCGACTTTCTTCTTCCAACTCTCCATATCGACTTTCTTTTTCCAACTCTCCATATCGACTTTCTTCTTCCAACTCTCAATATCGACTTTCTTCTTCCAACTCTCCATATCGACTTTCTTCTTCCAACTCTCTATATCGACTTTCTTCTTCCAACTCTCTATATCGACTTTTTTTAACCATTCACAACTCTCATATCGACTTTCTTCTTCCAACTTCTCATATCGACTTTCTTCTTCCAACTCTCATATCGACTTTCTTCTTCCAACTCTCCATATCGACTTCTTTCTTCCAACTTCTATCGACTTTCTTTTCCAACTCTCTATATCGACTTTCTTCTTCCAACTCTCTATATCGACTTTCTTCTTCCAACTCTCTATATCGACTTTCTTCTTCCAACTCTCAATATCGACTTTCTTCTTCCAACTCTCCATATCGACTTTCTTCTTCCAACTCTCAATATCGACTTTCTTCTTCCAACGCTCATATCGACTTTCTTCTTCCAACTCTCCATATCGACTTCTTTTTCCAACTCTCATATCGACTTTCTTCTTCCAACTCTCCATATCGACTTTCTTCTTTCAACTCTCCATATCGACTTTCTTCTTCCAACTCTCCATATCGACTTTCTTTTTCCAACTCTCCATATCGACTTTCTTTTTCCAACTCTCAATATCGACTTTCTTTTCCAACTCTCATATCGATTTCTTCTTCCAACTCTCCATATCGACTTTCTTCTTCCAACTCTCCATATCGACTTTCTTCTTCCAACTCTCTATATCGACTTTCTTCTTCCAACTCTCCATATCGACTTTCTTTTCCAACTCTCATATCGACTTTCTTCTTCAACTCTCATATCGACTTTCTTCTTCCAACTCTCCATATCGACTTTCTTCTTCCAACTCTCAATATCGACTTTCTTTTCAACTTCATATCGACTTTCTTCTTCAACTCTCTATATCGACTTTCTTCTTCCAACTCTCCATATCGACTTTCTTCTTCAACTCTCTATCGACTTTCTTCTTCAACTCTCCATATCGACTTTCTTCTTCAACCTCATATCGACTTTCTTCTTCAACTCTCATATCGACTTTCTTTTCCAACTCTCTATATCGACTTTCTTTTCCAACTCTCTATATCGACTTTCTTCTCAACTCTCATATCGACTTTCTTCTTCCAACTCTCTATATCGACTTTCTTCTTCCAACTCTCCATATCGACTTTCTTCTTCCAACTCTCCATATCGACTTTCTTTCCAACTCTCATATCGACTTTCTTTCCAACTTCATATCGACTTTCTTCTTCAACTCTCATATCGACTTTCTTCTTCAACTCTCATATCGACTTTCTTCTCCAACCTCTATATCGACTTTCTTCTCAACTCTCATATCGACTTTTCTTCTCAACTCTCTATATCGACTTTCTTCTTCCAATCTCATATCGACTTTCTTCTTCAACTCTATATCGACTTTCTTCTTCCAACTCTCTATATCGACTTTCTTTTTCCAACTCTCTATATCGACTTTCTTCTTCCAACTCTCATATCGACTTTTTCTTCAACTCTCTATATCGACTTTCTTCTTCCAACTCTCATATCGACTTTCTTCTTCCAACTCTCATATCGACTTTCTTCTTCCAACTCTCCATATCGACTTTCTTCTTCCAACTCTCCATATCGACTTTCTTCTTCCAACTCTCCATATCGACTTTCTTTTTCCAACTCTCCATATCGACTTTCTTTTTCCAACTCTCCATATCGACTTTCTTTTTCCAACTCTCCATATCGACTTTCTTTTTCCAACTCTCCATATCGACTTTCTTTTTCCAACTCTCCATATCGACTTTCTTCTTCCAACTCTCTATATCGACTTTATTCTTCCAACTCTCCATATCGACTTTCTTCTTCCAACTCTCCATATCGACTTTCTTCTTCCAACTCTCCATATCGACTTTCTTCTTCCAACTGTAATAGGGGTAGGTCCATGCACACTCGATAATAAAAGTCAATGCTGTCGTTCAGTATTCATATAAATATTTATTTGACGATGTTAATCATGGCGACAAAAACACGCCTGTCTCATCTCAAGGGTTCAATCTTAGTCACCTTGTTTACTAAAAGGGAATGTTGCTAATTCGTCACTACACAGCTACGTAAAACGTCATTGTCTCGTTGTTATGTGTTGCGCCTCTGCTTAGAGAGTGCAACACATAGTCTCAACTATTAATTATCTAATTATACTACTCTAACTATCTGGCTAACTGTCCATTCCTCCGCTGCCATCTGGGAAACTATGACACCCCCCTGGAGACCTCGCCGTCGCCCCGACGGCGAAATCTAAGAAAATCGCTACAGGTAGTGTCCAATAGGGTTATTGAGTGGTGAGAGCTGAAAGGAACAAGTCGCCTCACGTGATAAACGTGGCTCCACAACAACTAACTATAACAGCCAACCATGGTCGAAAAGAAAAAGAAAATCCTGACGGGATCTCAGGAAGACCAAGTTGAATGAGCTACTTGGTAAGGAGTCACCACACGTCGTTGAACGTGACTCATCAACTGGTCATAGGTGACCATGGTTAACAACAACAGTAAACCCTCTGTGCTCTTGTGCTGAAACCATGGTACTAGAAATCAATCAGCATTACATAAATTAATTGGAAAATATGGAAAATATGCGTCTATGATTCCGACGGCGACCCAACAGCATAACACTTGGCCAATGGAGGTGGCTGTACTGGACATCCATTCCTCACTGAGGTAGTATTGGTTTGATGGCACTGTATCAGTATGTCACTAACACTATGTCTTTCTTGCATGTCAGAGTCTTGTCACACTATCTGAAATCTCAAACAAAAACACAAGTTACAAATTGAAAAAAGGAAAAAAAAACATATATATAACGTTAAACTTCTCACGTTATATGTCCTCGACGAGGTAATATTAACTAATCCCAAACCCAGGGAAATAATAAACTCCCAATATTCAACATATTGCATCAAAAAAAAAACATACATAATGTTCATCCAACAACATTATAAGACCTCCACGAGGTATTATTAACCATCCCCAAACCGGGAATGAATGAGCTGCAAATATGAAACTCCATTATAAACGTCAATATTCAAACTGCTCCATTAACTCTAAACTCTCTATTAAAATTTACCATCTTCTTATTAAATAATTAACTACATCAAAGTGTAGGATTACGTACACGTGACGCAAGTCCACACTAAATCCGCCAATTAAACAAATCATAACTCCAAGGATCCGAAATACTCGGATCGACATCATATAACCTCCAAGAGGCAATAAAATCACCCCAAAGGAATAAAATAACAATTCTGAATGTGTCAAATATATTGCATTCGACACAGTGCAACCTCAACGAGGTATTAAATTCCACAATATTCCACTTATTGAATCTACATTGCAGAAACTGAAGTCGATGAGACTTCAGTGTCCACTCAACAACCTCAAGTGGACCCAAACAATATCCCATATTTGGTTCCCAATCAAATAACCCCAATCAATGAAATATTACCATTCCCAAAAACCCCCAAGGAATCCACCAAATGCCCGAATGATTTTGGAGATCCCATCCCAGGACCGTAAGAAAGGCAATACAATGCAGCTTTCCAATGACCCAAACAAAAACCTCAATAATCACTTTATGTGATTTAAAATGGATCCAGACAGATCCATGACGATCTATCGTTATAATCCCCCAGAATGTAGACAGCGGTTCTAATATTACCCTGATCTGGTTCAACCTCATC
Source organism: Arion vulgaris (assembly GCA_020796225.1). Taxonomy (NCBI): domain Eukaryota; kingdom Metazoa; phylum Mollusca; class Gastropoda; order Stylommatophora; family Arionidae; genus Arion; species Arion vulgaris. The sequence goes on along the minus strand of CM036759.1, from coordinate 48,128,151 downwards.
TTCGACATCAGGCCTGTTTTGGAACGTTGGGTTCCTGTATATTTGTGGAAATCGCCAAAAGCACGGTTGTCATCATGATCAACCACCTTCCCCACAGGACCGTCCTGGGGGTTACATCAGTGGGATCCGCTACCAACTTACAACATCTACCCCGAAGTATTTTGTCATGGCTCATGAAGACCCCAATCATTAAATAGAAGAGAGGGACTATACTCATGCTCGTAGAACGAAAGAGTTAATTCTTTCAAACAATGCTGATAGCAACACAGGGCATCAGCGCCAAGAAATAGTATAAGGAACCCAATCAGCACAGTATTCCATCGCAACCGCTTGGTCATGGAATGGACAGAATACTTCCCCCAAAATGACGCATTGTTTATGTTATCAAGAAACTTCCGTTCAAATTGCACATCTTTTTGCACATCAGAACCAGATCGTACTGACCAAATTTTAATATTTAAACTAGCATTGCAATTCATATTTCGTTTATGTTCTGAACTCAGAGATTTATCATCTCTCCCATACAAACTCAAACTTATTTGTAGTGAGGAACAACTATTTTCACTACCATTGTTCACTGGGGACTACATTCCGGTCTGCTCGTAGGCACACTCGCTGGATCCTGAAATTTTTATATCTTTTTCGTGAAGCTCATCCTCAGTGATCGCAATTACCTGTGTTGTCGTTGAAGTGTCACTGGGACAAAATACCTTTAGTAGATTGTTCTCCTGTTTTATATTATCTGCAGGATCTCTTCTAAAGATAGATTTAGGCCACCTTTCTTCCTCCTGCACTCTCTCAGACTGACCGCCATGGTCAGCACACTTTCTAGATATACACTTCCTACTATTTTTGTCCACTGAAGTTTGTTTAAATTTTTTCGAAGTAACCTGGACTGTTTTGTGATTTCCTCGCCGTTTGACTTTTGTCTTAACATTGTTAGTATTCTTAAACCATAATGTATTAATCTTGCAACCTGTACGAGCTGCCTTCGCGCTCAAAGCTTCGATGCTATGTGTCCCATGAGGATAAAGTATACGATTTACATTGCGTTGTAATCCTGAGTGGTGAACATGAACAATATCCAAATGTTCTATTGGTTGTTCTTTGTCGTGGATGACCTTTTCAGAAGGCAGCGATAAACTGTTCTGTACCACTGAATTCCTCCTGGAATCAATAATGACTTCTTAATGTCAGCCTCCTCCTGTTCATGTCCCTTATCCCCAAATACACATCGACTATCCTCTTTTATGTCCTGCGCTACAATTGTCTCACAGAGGAAAGACTCATTTACTATATGGATTTCCTGAAAATTTACTTCCGCTACTCAAGGAGGGTCCGTTAAGACATAAGGCTCATTATCGGGACAATCGACAACGGATTCAACTATATTGCTAATTTGAGAAGTAACCACTTCTACACAAGAAAACTGTAATAAGAAGTTAGGTTCTTCACATGCCACATCGTCGGAAGATATCAAAGCAATAGGCTTAATATCGGAGCAATCCATAACAGATCCATGGTATCGCTATCCTGCAAATCAATCACTCTATCCGTGAAAATTCGCAATAATAAATTCGGCTCTGATTTGAACCGTTGATGCTTGAAAGCAATTTATGATTAGCCTGAGAATCGTCCTTCGCTGCACAGGGCAAATCAATAAAAATTTGGCATAGTACTTAACCTCTCGAAGTCGGACACAAACATATCAATGTTTGTTTTGCCGGCAATCAGCATTTGAAACCTGTGGTAAAATATGTTGCTCACTCGACATACCATCATTTACGTCATGGCAAGTATATATTTGCTCCTCTTTCGTCCCAAACACATTATGTTTGTTAATGGTCTGGTTTTCATGGGTCTTGCCACCGGACACCCATGGTTGTGCGCTCCTTCTTACGTCCTGGCTGTGGAAAGAAGAACAATTATACTTTCCCCCCAAATTGTCTCTTTCATTGGACCTCCCATAACCCCGTTGTCGATTTTGACGAAAATTTCTCTCCGGATGAGTAGTGGTGGGGAGGGATCTAGCAGGGTTTGGGCAGCGTATCTCAGAGTGGCGTTCCGCCACCTTCGATTCCAGGACGTCCATACGACGATGCATCTTAGAAATTGTATGGGCGTCTGACGCGGGAATGGGACTGCGCTCCCATCGTATGGCCGCATCACGAACCTGTAGGAAAGTCGTAGGCGGAAACTGCTCTATTTTTTCCAATAAGACGGCCTTACACAGGCGATCTCGCAATGAATCGACAAAGCGGTCGCGTAATAACTGGGGGTCCACCACCGCCTGTCCTTCCTCTTTCTGTGCTGCAGTGATCTTAGCATATATATCAGCCAAGCGATGAGAATAATCGCGGCATGATTCCCCAGCTATTTGGGACGCCCTATAAAATACAGAAAAGAGCTCAGTGAGCGACCTGTTGTCGCCATACAACCTGACCATTGTCATCAATAATTGCTCAGGGTCTTGTATGGTGAGCATCTGGATTTGTAGCTCACTTCGGACGGAGGCCGACACATTGTCCAGGATGGTATACAGTTTATCTTCACCCGTTAGTCCGTAAAGTCTCCAATAAGAACGTACGCTCCTGGCAAACTCCTCTATGGAGGGCCCGTCACCATCACTGAATGTACTCAAGGTGATCCCAGGATAATCCTGTGGCGCCAGCCCCCCACCGCGCCTCTACATCTAACCCATGACCTCCTCTGTCATACCTATGAGCCATCATAAATATTACGCAATGCGATAGAAATATAGCAATACAAATTAAGTGACCAAACGAGTACAATTGTCAGAAATATATAACCTGAAACACCAATAGTCAACCAGATGTTATATAATTAAGTAGTAATGATCATATACGTAAAAAAAATGCATATTCATATCTAGCAAGCAATGTGCGTAAATTGAATAAGAAAGATATACTCACGATGCAATTAGTGCCATATAATATGATGTAAGAAAAAAAACTGGTAACATAATGTTCATAAATGTTCAACGCTATAGAAGTCACAAATCAGTCTTCATCCTGGGTAGGACATCTTACAGTATCCAGAACTATAATTGTAGACTTCATAAAGACAGTTCTTAGATACAACGAAACGAACAATGGAGACTATATAATCCAGGTTCACATCCCAGAGTACATGCACCAGTGAGAGACTGGCATAGCTCACTTCCGTTGCAGGAACCTAATTTGTCACATAACAGTCCGTAAATATTTTCCAGACAATCCTTTTCTGAAACAATGTAATCCTATGAATTCGGTCTTAAAAGTGCGATGACCAATTGTGCCGTTGCATTTTTCAGAACAACCGTTAGAACAGTTGAACTCATAGTATGTTCCGCAAGTGCCTGGATGACATAATCAGTTCTTGTGTCGCATATGTCAACGCAACTGGAAGAACAAAACTGCAAGGAAATTCTGTTCCGAAAGTACCTGGTATATTCGTAGGTCGAATCCCAACTAGAAGGTTGAAAATAAGGTCGTTATATACCAGGTGAAGGATGATACAAAATTTCCAATTGTGGACGAGACGCTCGATTGAATCCCCCTAAAGGTTATTGCACTGCCGTTGTAAGCTGTTTCCAAATGTATGCAATCATTGAAAATAATGATCGATAGAGCCTTTCTTGTGGAAAGGGCAGTGGAGGTTTTGCACTGCCGTTGTAAGCTGTTTCCAAATGTATGCAATCATTGAAAATAATGATCGATAGAGCCTTCCATGCAGGAAGGTGGAAACCAAGGATGTAGGCTAGAAAATAGTCAAATGTTGAAAATAGTTATCGACAAAAACAACTCACTTTGATAGATTTGCAATCCATTCTGGTCCACAGTTGGTGTGGGACGGTGGGCAGATCTTTTTTACCTCTGACACCAAACTGTAATAGGGGGTAGGTCCATGCACACTCGATAATAAAGTCAATGCTGTCGTTCAGTATTCATATAAATATTTATTTGACGATGTTAATCATGGCGACAAAAACACGCCTGTCTCATCTCAAGGGTTCAATCTTAATCACCTTGTTTACTAAAAGGGATGTTGCTAATTCGTCACTACACAGCTACGTAAAACGTCATTGTCTCGTTGTTATGTGTTGCGCCTCTGCTTAGAGAGTGCAACACATAGTCTCAACTATTAATTATCTAATTATACTACTCTAACTATCTGGCTAACTGTCCATTCCTCCGCTGCCATCTGGGGACTATGACACAACTCTCCATATCGACTTTCTTCTTCCAACTCTCCATATCGACTTTCTTCTTCCAACTCTCAATATCGACTTTCTTCTTCCAACTCTCCATATCGACTTTCTTCTTCCAACTCTCCATATCGACTTTCTTCTTCCAACTCTCCATATCGACTTTCTTCTTCCAACTCTCCATATCGACTTTCTTCTTCAAACTCTCCATATCGACTTTCTTCTTCCAACTCTCCATATCGACTTTCTTTTCCAACTCTCATATCGACTTTCTTTTCCAACTCTCATATCGACTTTCTTCTTCCTACTCTATATCGACTTTCTTTTTCCAACTCTCCATATCGACTTTCTTCTTCCAACTCTCCATATCGACTTACTTCTTCCAACTCTCCATATCGACTTTCTTCTTCCAACTCTCCATATCGACTTTCTTTTTCCAACTCTCCATATCGACTTTCTTTTTCCAACTCTCCATATCGACTTTCTTTTTCCAACTCTCCATATCGACTTTCTTCTTCCAACTCTCCATATCGACTTTCTTCTTCCAACTCTCCATATCGACTTTCTTCTTCAAACTCTCCATATCGACTTTCTTTTCCAACTCTCATATCGACTTTCTTCTTCCAACTCTCTATATCGACTTTATTCTTCCAACTCTCCATATCGACTTTCTTCTTCCAACTCTCAATATCGACTTTCTTCTTCCAACTCTCCATATCGACTTTCTTTTTCCAACTCTCCATATCGACTTTCTTCTTCCAACTCTCCATATCGACTTTCTTCTTCCAACTCTCTATATCGACTTTCTTCTTCCAACTCTCCATATCGACTTTCTTCTTCCAACTCTCCATATCGACTTTCTTCTTCCAACTCTCCATATCGACTTTCTTCTTCCAACTCTCCATATCGACTTTCTTCTTCCAACTCTCTATATCGACTTTCTTCTTCCAACTCTCCATATCGACTTTCTTCTTCCAACTCTCTATATCGACTTTCTTTTTCCAACTCTCCATATCGACTTTCTATTTCCAACTCTCCATATCGACTTTCTTTTTCCAACTCTCATATCGACTTCTTCTTCCAACTCTCTATATCGACTTTCTTCTTCCAACTCTATATCGACTTTCTTCTTCCAACTCTCCATATCGACTACTTGTTAAATCACTTTTTGTGATTTGTATGTAATCTGAGCATAAGAGAGATTGTACGTTGTGCTAGTTATGCGCCTACAATTACAGTACATCCGATTTCTGCGATGCTTTTTGTTTACTAGGGTAACTTCTCTAGGTCATACATCAGTCGGTTCTTACGACATGCTTTTTGGGTCGTAGTGTTACTATTATTTGCTTTCCTTGCGACCCTGGTACCACACGGGTTGAATAGATTCAATAGAATCATTCGATCTGTACAGGATTCATTTTTTGCTATCAAAATATTAGTTTTTGCTTGTTCATATTCCTTCAAGTCCGTTGTTGCTTGCTGGTGTTTTGAGCAGAATTAGTTGAACAGGTGTGTTTAACATGTGAACAGTAGACAGGGTTCGAAATGAGGTGACATTCACAGACGATGATTCTAACTTGTCCTACATGCCGATGTCGGCAGGTGGAAATGGGAGTGCTGAAATTCTCTTCTGAATCCAAGCAATACTTCATTGATGCAAATTCCGTAAGTAGCTAGTGCTTTTGTCGGTGTCATAGCGCGCACGACTGAAGCGTCCCTGTCACTTTTCGGCGACAATACTGTGTATAGATTGTTCAGTTTATTCTTACACTATCCCTCCAGCTAGTTGGGGGGCTAACAACGCGCACCTCAAAGGACAAAAGGCAGCCAATTGTTGAGCTGGGTGACAGTCAACACCGAGCAGGTGTCAGTAGAATACAACGACCCGTACGATGTTTTTAGTCTTAACCGTCTAGAACTCACATTGAATGTGGCTTGGCTAACGAGCTCCTGTCTCCTTGATAGACACAGATGGATATATCGCCCAAACAACTGCAGGACAACGAGCACCCCAGTCATTATTCTATAGAGTGGTCTACTCCAAACAACATTCTTTGATTTCTTGTAAATAACAGTTGTCACTGTAAATGAAAAATCTTAACCTGAACCGTTTCGCTGCGACTGCACTAGCCATACGGCCATTACATTCCTCAGGCTCTGGTACGACATGTCCTACACAGCCCTAAAAAGTGGTACTATAATAGCCGTCCATCGCAGCGATGATGACAACAATCTCAGACGTGTGCTGCTGCACTCTCTGGTGGTACTACGGGCAGTAACGACAGCTGTTTTACTGTATGCAAAAAGGCAACACAACACGAACGTCATACGACCAGTTTTCTTCATGTGCTCAAGTTTTCATTTCAATTTGGAATATACCTACCTACTGTCTGCCGGACGTCGCTACATTGATATTAGTGACATGAAGTTGTGAGTAAAAATAGTGTTACATTGATTCACATAATGGGATTACGAAATGATGTGTTAAGTGAATGGACAGTTTCCTACTGTTTCAACATAGTATTATTTAACCCTTGTAAGTTGTGTTTTTTTTTTTTGTTTAGATATAAAACGTATTGTTGATTAGTTTTTGTCTCCTCATTGTACATTTTCTGATGTCCTTATTTAACTCAACATTATGGACCGTAATTTGGAAGCAGCTTTGTTTGCGTAGACCCTACGGTTCAGAAAGCAATGGCAAAACTACTAAACATATAAGTGGTGCCTAGACGCTCGTGCAGCACCGGAGCCCGCAAGGGAAGAAAAGAATAGTAACACTGCGACCTACAAGGCATGTCGTAAAAGGCGACTGAGGTAGAGGCATAGGAAAGTTGATTAGTATGGAGCGCTCGAAGAAGAAGAAGAAGAAGAAGAAAGAAGTTGCCTTGTTTGTATCACGTCATTGTATATTTTCTTATTACAATTCAACAATTTTGGACAACAATTTGACAACAATATGGACAACAATTTGGACAACAATATGGACAACAATTTGGACAACAATTGGACAAAATTTGGACAACAATTGGACAACAATTTGGACAACAATTGGACAACAATATGGACAACAATATGGACAACAATTTGGACAACAATTTGGACAACAATATGGACAACAATATGGACAACAATTTGGATAATAATTTGGACAACAATATGGACAACAATTTGGACAACAATATGAACAACATTTTGGACAACAATTTGGACAACAATATGGACAACAATTTGGACAACAATATGGACAACATTTTGGACAACAATTTGGACAACAATATGGACAACAATTTGGACAACAATATGGACAACAATTTGAAAGCAAATTTGTTCACGGGAGTTTTTACGAATAGTAAAAATAGACCGACCTCACCGTTCAGAAAGCAATAACAAACTACTGAACGTCCCCATCCCAAATGCTTCTTTCAACGCCAACGGAGGGAGTGGTACCTCCCACTTTGGGAACCTATGCTATAGACAATTTGTAGTGATCCCTGGTCTAAGGGTACTGATGTCTTCTTCTGCGAACGCTCCATATCGACCACTTGTTAAACCACTCTTTGTGAATTGTATGTCATCTGAGCCTAAGAACGATTGTACATTGTGCCAGTTATTCGCCTACAAGTAGGCCAGCACTTCCTATTTCTGCGACGCTTTTTATTTACTAGGGTAACTTTCCTATGCCTCTACCTCAGTTGCCTCTTCCTTATAGGTCGCAATGTTACTATTGTTTGCTCCCCTGATCGCCCTGGCAACACACGGGCGTCTGTGAGTTCAACCGTCTAGCCCTATCAGAGATTGGCGACAAACAATTATGTCAAAGTTGAACCTTTAAAGTAAATAATGAACCCATTATCTAATAATAAGACCTGCGATAATCCTGGTTACTTTGATATGTGATTAACACATTATCATCAATTTATCAGTATATCGCTGCTGTTGTTGTTATATCTTGTTTGGTAAATATGTTGTGTCTGTTTCTGTTGTTATTTTGTTAAATGTATTTCCTATCAGTGTCCCGTGTAATACTTTGACCCGCAGTGGTCGATGTTGTGATGTATTTTTTACGTAAGTTTGTGTACTTATGTCCTTGTTTTGTGTCCCATACCGCCCGTGTGTTGCTGGGGCATGCAAGGGAAGCAAAGAATAGTACCATGCTACCTACAAGGAATATCGTAAGAGGCGACATATAGGGACCTAGGGAAGCTACCCTAGAAAACAAAAAGCATCGCAGAAATCGGATGTGCTGGCACATAACTGGCACAACGTACAATCTTATGCTCGGATCACATACAAATCACACAGAGTGGTTGACATGTGGTCGATATGGAGCGTTTTAAGAAGAAGAAGAAGACGTGTCCGTAAATACCTTGACCCGCAGTGGTCGCTGTTATGATGTATTGTTTGGTAAGTTTTTGTGTGGACTTATGCCCTTATTTTGTTAAATCTCGTATCAGTATTCCATGCAATACTTTGACCCGCAGTGATTGCTGTTATGATGTATTGTTTTGTAAGGGTTTGTGTGGACTTATGTCCTTATCTTGATTGATTAATAATTAATAGAATTGATAGGATTGCACTTCGGTGAATAACCATGCGTGCTCCGATCTCTTTCTTACACTTGAAGATCTCAACTGTAGATCACGAACTCCGTCCGTAGCACGGTGAGGGTCCCCGATATAATTTTAAAGATGGGGAGAATATTTTTGAAGAAATATTATTTTCTAGGTAGGGATTGAAGGACAAAATGAATTTTAAAAATATATTTGTTAGTTTATTACACGGAGGTTCAGAAGACTAGACTCACATAAAGCTGTTTATAGAAGTCATTTCCCAGATTGGGGATGGGGGGTGACTAAGCAAGCCGACTCTTGTCTTAACGTCTGGACACCTGAGTACTACTGTTAGGACGTTAGTAACGAAGGAAACTGTTAAGATCTTCTCAAATAACAAAACCTGGCCCGAAAACACCTTGTTAATGAGAAGCTGTATATGGCTCAGAAACATGGACAGCCTAATCAAGATACGAGAGGAGACTTAACAGCTTTCACTTTCGATGTCTCCGCAAGATTATGAACATCAGATGGTACGACAAGATAACCAACTCTGAAGTACTGCAACGTGCAAACCTGCCTTCCATCATGGGCATGCTCAGCAGTAGACGACTAAGATGGTTGGGGCATGTGAGAAGAATGGAAACTTATCGCATACCAAAACAAATGTTGTTCTGTGAACTTTCGGAGGAAGAGGCACCAGGGCAGACCACTGCTCAGATATAAAGATGTCTGCAAAGCCTCAATGAAAAACTTTTCTATAGATCCCAGCACATGGGAGGGACTAGCTGATGACAGAGTTGTGTGGAAAGCCAAATTACGAAAGGGCGCAGAATCTTTTGAGAAGAGACTTATGTATGAGCTGAACGACAAGAGAAAAAACGAAAACTCAGAAGTTGTCACAGTAAAACACTGCTAATTGACAGTCTGTAAAGACGAAAAAGGCCATATATATATACACACTCACAGCCAATACCATGTTTGTGCACCGTTGGTTCGCAAATCTCTGATAACAAGCGGAGGGCTAGATTATCTTGTCCTCAATAGTCACGTATATCAGTTTGTTATGTTATACAATCGCTCGTTATCTTATTTACTAATATCTCCGCTTCGAATACCCCACGTAACACAACACTAAGTATAAGCTTCAATCGTTGCGCCCAGCAACATAAGGCCGACTAGCTCAGACGGGAATTTCAAAATTTCTGTGTAATCGGGGCTGGTTTTTATAAGTGTTTGAAAGAATGTACGGTTTTCTGCGTGTTTGAAAGAATGTACGGTTTTCTGCGTATTTGAAAGAATATACGGTTTTCTGCGTGTTTGAAAGAATGTACGGTTTTCTGCGTGTTTGAAAGAATGTACGGTTTTCTGCGTATTTGAAAGAATGTACGGTTTTCTGCGTGTTTGAAAGAATGTACGGTTTTCTGCGTGTTTGAAAGAATGTACGGTTTTCTGCGTGTTTGAAAGAATGTACGGTTTTCTGCGTGTTTGAAAGAATGTACGGTTTTCTGCGTGTTTGAAAGAATGTACGGTTTTCTGCGTGTTTGAAAGAATGTACGGTTTCCTGCGTGTTTGAAAGAATGTACGGTTTTCTGCGTGTTTGAAAGAATGTACGGTTTCCTGCGTATTTGAAAGAATGTACGGTTTTCTGCGTGTTTGAAAGAATGTACGGTTTTCTGCGTGTTTGAAAGAACACTGTACGGTTTTCTACGTATTTGAAAGAATTACGGTTTTGTCATTTTGAAAAACACTGTAAGTTTCTGCTATTTTGAAAAACATTGTAGGTTTCTGTTTTGAAAAATGTAGGTTTCTGCGTATTTGAAAAATGTAAGTTTCTGATTTCTGAAAGAAATAATATTTATTCATTGAAAAATGTAAATAATATTGATATTTTGAAAGAATGTAGATAATTTGATATTCTTGAAAAATGTAATTGTGTATTCGATTTAGAAAGAATGTAAATATTTTCATTTGAAAAATGTAAGTTTTGTGTTTTAGAAAAATGTAATTTTGTATTTTGAAAAGAATGATATGTTTCTTGATGTTTTGAAAAGAACACTGTAAGTATTCTGAATTTTAGAAAATTCATAGTGTCTGTCATTTATTGATGAAAAATGTAAATAATATTGATATTCATTAGTGTTAAATTTAATTTGTGACACAATATAAGCATGTTTTAGCATGTTGTATTGTTTTTAAAATCAATTTGTCTATATCAAACTAGGATCATTAACAATAATAAATAAATAAATACATTCGTTAAGATGTAGTTTTACAGATTTACATACACAAATATATATATACAGAGTTGAAACCTCAGTTGGATTAAGGTTCGCCTCAATGTCGAAGGAGACTAGGGATCAATTTTTTATATATATTTTTTTTTCGATCCAGAAGCACTTGAGTTTTCAGCTCTTCGGCTCGATGCCATGGACATCGTAACCCTTCGGTTCGGTGCCACAAACACCGTAAATCTGGGGAACCTGTGGCTTTTCTGCCAGCCCGCGGAATTGAACCGCACTCACAGAGGGATAGTCACCCGTAGTCCAACGCGCTACGAACATGCAGGCGGGCACTAGGGATCAATAAAGACAGCCTTCATGCAGAATTCAGTTAGAGCAGTAATGACTACTCCTGAGTTCATTAAAAATTTTTTTACAAAATGCAGAATTGACACTTCAATAAAACTGTCTTTATGAAAGAAAGTTGAGCAGACTACAATTGAGACAGAATTGGCCAAAAAGTACATCATCATCATCATTGAAAAGCTTGTCCTGAGCAGAACTTTGCCACCCCAACAGTCCTCCAGAATTTCTTTATCTCATAGGCCAGATGTCCTGCCTCTGTAGCCGTCATGTTCAACCCTTCATGTACATCCTGAATCCACCTTCTCCGTGGTCTTCATCGTCTTCTCCTTGCCGGTATGCCTCCTTCCATGCTGGTCTTCGCCAGCACTTCTTGTTCAAAATATCTCAATTTTCTCTTTCTTATTTTGTAGCATCAGTCAGCTTTCTTTGATTTTGAGTTCTTTTTGGATAGATCTATTTGTTCTCTTCTCTTTCCATGATATACGAAAGACTCTTCTGTAACACTTATAATCAAAAGCACATATATGTTTTTCCACTGCCCTGTTAAATGTCCATACTTCACACCCATACGTTGCCACTGGGAATATGCATGCTCTTAGTATTAGTACATACTCAAATCGTATAACAGACAAGGGTAGTAATTAAGTATTTAATAAAATAATGATGTCTTCAATATAGTTTTAAGAATCTGTCGTATCAACCTTTCAACGACCACATTTGGGAGGATCTAATCTTCAGTACCTCTGAAGTCGACGAGGATGTCTGTATGGCTGAGGGACACCTGTAAAAATGTTACAGGTTTCTCTCAACCATACGGACAGCCTCGCCAACTTCAGAGGTACTTGAAGCTTAGATCCTAAAGGGTAATTTGCCCGTCTGCCCAGCGTGTTCGTAGCGCGTTGGACTACGGGTGACTATCCCTCTGTGTGTGCGGGTTCAATTCCGCGGGATGGCAGAAAAGCCACAGATTCCCCAGATTCACGGTGTTCGTGGCACCGAACCGAAGGGTTACGATGTCTATGGCACCGAGCCGAAGAGCTGAAAAGCTCAAGCGCTTCTGGATCGAAAAAAAGGGTAATTTAGGCCTCACGCAACAATCAGTCAGAAGCGCAATACCAAGAGCCGTGACTTTCGCCAGAATTAACAGCGTGCGTTCGAGCGAAGAAGAAGAAGAAAAGTATCAACCTTTAAAAAAAAACTAAAGAGAAATTTTCAAGGATGTGATCTAGTTTCAGAATCCAGGTCAACATATGTGTCAGCAAAGCTCTTCTTGCAAAGTGGTCTCATTTCAGGATAAGAGGCTGTGAACTCGTGAGAGTGAGACACCAGGAAATATCGATTTTGCGCGTAGAAATCGAAAGAAAAGTTTCGTACATCTCCCAAAAATAGCTTTAAAAAAAACCAGATCTCATTTGTTAATGCAAGGCGCCCGTGTGGGGCCGGGCCCGCAAGGGAAGCAAAGAATAGCACCACTGCGACCTAAAAGGCATGTCGTAAAAGGCGACTGACGTAGGACTTAATGAAGTTACCCTAGTAAATAAATAGAGTCGCAGAAATCGGATGTGCTGGCACGCCTACTTGTAGGCGCAATCGATCTTAGACTCAGATCATATACAAATCACAAAGAGTGATTTAACAAGTGGTCAATAAGGAGCGTTCGTAGAAGAAGTATTATCTTCTATTTCTCAATAATTCTCTATTTAACTTTTCACCGCTTGTGGTTCTGATCGTAATGTGTTGTTTGTTTGTTTGTTTGTTTGTTTCCATCCTTCTTCTCAACCATTTTGATCATTCTTAATGTGATATATAAATAGTCTATGCCAAGAATGGTTAGAACGTTGCGCCTGGTCGGTTAGGCCCTACTAGTGTAGGACAGGCGCATCAGAAGTTTTCGGCCAATTGAAATGTTCGGGTCTGTCTTTCTGACAGTCAAACACCTTCCTTTCTTCGCAATCATAATGTGTTCAAACTGTTTTTCAAAACTTGCCTAACAAAGTGCTAAAATACTATCTAACCTTTGATGTACTTTTCAAAATGTGCTGTCATCCTTCAGGACATTGTTCTAACACTTTTCATTATCATCCATTTCGATACACACTGAATAAATAAAAAGAGATAACTGCATACAATACTATATCGTACTTTATATGTTATCAGATAGTGTTATTTTGTAGTGATGAGATCACGGTTTCTGCACCAACTTAAACAGTATGTATATCTCGTGTTTATCATTTGTCGTGATGCATAGACTTATTGAGTTTCGTGAAGGAAACACCTTGTGTATCAGTTTAGAATCAGACATTATTCAAACGAGGAATTAATTCCACATGTTTTGGCTATAAAAAACCTGGATTATAAACACAAAGTGATATTTATTTTATTTTGACATTCAGATTTTGGTGCAATGCGATAGTAGTAGGCGTTAATGTGTCAGAGTTTAAAGGTCAAAGTGTGTGGTATTAGTAATGTGCTTGTGCCATTGTGTTTATTCAGATGATATATTGAATCCAGATGTTATATCTGTACCATAGCAGAAGTGAATTAAGGGAGAACAAACACCCATAATGTTATTATTGCAAATACAAAAAGTAGTTTAGTTTTTAGAATACTAGTGTAGAAAATGTAAAAAGTGCAATGTATACTACATTCAACCGATCATTTTCGTTTATTTTATGCTTTATAATGAGAATTAACCAAGCAAACGACAACTCGATCTCCCTGAGTGAAATCTCACTTCAAGAGGTAGAATCATACACATATTTGGGCAGCAATGTAGACAAAGTGGGTGGAACAGATAGAGATGTTAAAATAAGACTACAGAAGGCAAGAGGAGTTTTGATTGCACTGGGAAACATATGGAAGTCTAAAGAAATCAAATCTGGAACAAAAATTTGGATATTTAATTCTAATGTTAAAGGAGTTTGGCTCTATGGGTCAGAAACATGAACTACTAAAACAATAACGCATAAACTGCAAACATTAATCAAATGGTGTCTGCTCAGAATAGAGGGACTAAGATGGTATGATATGGTCACAAATGAGAAACTTATGGAGAGAACAAGACAGATTCCAGTGGATCAAGAGGTTAAAAAAAGACCCCGGTGCTGGATAGGACATACTTTGTGAAAACCTGAGGGGAATATAACAAGAAGGGTGTTTTCCTGGAACACACAGGGACAGCGAAAGAAGGGAGGCCGGGGAATACATGGAGAAGAGATTTGAAGCAGATATCAACAATATAAAGAAGAGCCGGAGGGAGCTGCAGGAGATAGCTAGAGATAGAAAGACTTGGCATGAGTTGGTTGAGGGCCTATGCCCCAAACCGAGTTAAAAAGATTTATATATATATATATATATATATTTTTTAGTTGTCTATATAGCGAGGCTAAAACAATAAATTATATTGGATTCTCCGAGTTAATTCTTATTTTTCATGTATGTTGGCCTACACGCTCTGATATTACCAAAACAAGGTTCGTCTTAGGTTGAAAAGGACGTGTCTCGGCTTAAAGAGGCTGTAATCCATTTCATAACAAACAAATAAATCAAACGAAGTTAAGACGTTTGCTTGTCTTTTTTGTTGTAGCTTGTCTAGTTTTCTAGCTTGTCTAGTTTTCTAGCTTGTCTAGTTTTCTAGCTTGTCTAGTTTTCTAGCTTGTCTAGTTTTCTAGCTTGTCTAGTTTTCTAGCTTGTCTAGTTTTCTAGCTTGTCTAGTTTTCTAGCTTGTCTAGTTTTCTAGCTTGTCTAGTTTTCTAGCTTGTCTAGTTTTCTAGCTTGTCTTAGTTTTTCTAAGCTTGTCTGAGTTTCTAAGCTTTCTAGTTCCCTAGCTGTCTAGTTTTCTAACTTGTTATTTTCTCATGACTAGTTTTGCTTGCTAGTTTTCTAGCTTGTCTAGTTTCTGCTTGTCTAGTTTCTTTGCTAAATGTTCTGCTTATTTCTTGTCTGAAGACTTGTTAGCCAATCCAGACCCAGGCTCAATGCAATTTTATTTTTCATGAAGACTCTTGAATGTTATAGCTATGGAGTTGTGCTTGTGAAATCTTTCAGCAAATACGTTGTTTCGTACACAGGACAAACACTGGAACCTGATTCAAGAAAGTCCATCATTTGAATAGACCTTTGAACTATGTTATATGCATATAACGTGGACTGTTTTCTTTAAGAAATGTCTATACATTTTAATAGTTTGTCCTTTTTATATGCAAATTTTTTTTTTCCCGATCCAGAAGCACTTGAGCTTTTCAGCTCTTCGGCTCGGTGCCATGGACATCGTAACCCTTCGGTTCGGTGCCACGAACACCGTAAATCTGGGGAATCTGTGACTTTTCTGCCATCCCGCGGAATTGAACCCGCACACACAGAGGATAGTCACCCGTAGTCCAACGCGCTACGATCACGCTGGTAGACGGGCATTTATATACATATAACGTGGAATGCTTTTCTTTAAAAAATGTCTATACATTTTAATAGTTTGTCCTTTTATTCAAGTTACGGTTCAGTTGCAGGATTCGAACCACAAACCCTTATTTCTTACGGCACCCATTGCCTAACCTTACAATACGACCGGATTTAAGAACAAAACCAGTTAGATCTCCGTTATATTTCAACAGATGTCCACAAATGATATGACCTTCCTATTGTCCCAAATCACTCTAGCAAACGTGTTACATGTTATTGATAAGGTACCAGAATATTCATTTTTAGAAGAAAAATTTCCATGATAAATTTGTTTTCCATGTTCTCACACACGAAGATAACTTCTGACGAGCTTAATCAGTTATCTTTCTCTCTTCTTCTTTCGATCGTTCTAGGGGCCTGTTTAATCATTCTCATTTGATATAACCTCAAACATAGAACATGATTAGTCACAAGTTGACCATTGAAGCTTAGTTCTTATCCTTCGGTGCGTTGTTTCAGGCAGCTCGATTTACTGGGTGAGCTTTCCTGGTTGTTCGAAGTCGCTTTGACCGTATTTTTGCTTTATATCTACGATAGTAAAATTACCCTGTTTCCTGTTCTACTGAAAGTTATTTAGGCTAGAAAATGTTATCCTGTTACGTCTTACACCTTAAAACACTGTACGTAAATATTTTGCCTTCATCCAATGTTCAGACCAACTTCCTGTTTGATCCTGTACATTTCGGTTGTTTTACTGTACTTTGAAATTTGATCCGGAGAAGAACATTTAGCCTTTTCTAGACGTTGCATTGGTACGTGAGCATTTGCAAATAACCTCGAGCACTAGCATGGGGAAATGACCAAACAATGTAGAGGGTCAAGTTTCAGTCTGCACTATCAGCGTTAGGCGATTTTGCGCTCAGCCCCACACCGCCCCAGTTATTCCGGGGATGTAGTTAACGACTGCAAACGGACCTTCGCCGAGTAGCCCAAGGCGAGAAGTTCTAGTTTGCTAACACCAAGCCTCAGTTCTTCCAGGATGTTATTTTAATCGCACAGTACCTTGCACGGTTTTCCCAGGGCTGGTAGTTTCGTTTTGCATAGGTACACATCCAACTTGTTCTTTTGCGCTCAGCAAACCTTGCACATATTGATGTATATGTACCAGGTACCGATGATGGGGTCAGCTGCAATCTTCCTCGCACCACACGAGGTAGACTATTTATATCGTTACGGTCCTGTCTCATTTATTCTTGCGACGGGCTGGCAATGTTTGCTCTCCTCAGGCTTCGAGCTTCGCCCTACGTGGGCATACGTTTGGTCACTGGATGAACCTCTCATCCATGTCTGAGACGTTTCGTTGCTGTTTCTTTGCGTTCAGGGACTTGGGCAATATCTTGTTGGACATCGGTCAGAAGATTTGTGCATTTTGTTTGTATGTATCTTTATTGTATTTCCGTAATTGCACTGCTACCACTACAGTAGTTTTCTCTCCCCGATCCCTGTCCCTCTTAGCCAGACCGGAACCAGAGTCTGTTTCCAGCGTCACCGCGTGGAGGTTGGGGGCAGGGGTCTTGGTAAGCGCGCCCCCTCGCTAACCCTGGCTCATGTTACCACCATGACCTCATGAGCCTTTTGACCCTAATCAGTTATCGTTTAGCCATAGAACCTAACCGTGTCTCTCTATACTCGCATCATAAACTTCATTATAATGTGAGATTCGCTTGTTTAATCAGTCGTGTTCACATTTATGATTCTTTCATATCATTTAATGAAATATTTTGTTAGTCATAAACAAGTGAAAATTAATTAGTTCTGCTTCTTCTTCTGCGTTCGCCCGCTATGATTTCAGGCGTAGTCATGCGTCTGGTGTGTAGCTTCTGGTTGATTTTTGCTTGAAAGCCTGCTTACCGTTTTATTGGTTTCCTCTCCCGGGAACGCAAAGGAAGGAAGGTTTCCTCTCCATATATTTAATTAGTTAAAATATAACTCCTGTTTCTTTATATACTTACTTGACAAGCTTCATTATAAAGGTAGAAAATTGTTTGTGTTTAATCTGTTCTTTACAATTCTCATTAAAATTAGTTTACTTGTTTCCACGTTATGGATATTATTCTGACGTTCATCACAAAATTGTGCAGTGACTTACTTGTCCAGTTATAATGCCTGTAACATCGAGTTGATTTTGTCTGTATCTGTATCAAGTCAAAATGGTGGACTTTTTCGTTCTGCCATATGTAAGTATAACATATAGTAATTTTGATGTATGTCGTTGAATTGGTATGTGTGTGTGAGTCATGGCCTCCAATAACATAAGGCCTGCGAGCTTACGTAAAAAAAAAAAAAATGGTAGGAAATCAGACCACAATCCACCCAAGTGGTTACCGGGGATCAAATTGGGGTGTAAAGAATAGAACCACTGTTACCTGCCCCGCATGTCGTTAGGTGCGATTAAGGTGGTTGGGCGTGGGGCTAGCTACCCCACACCGTAAAGAACACTAGATGGCTACACAACGGAGAGCGAACCGTGTAAACGCTGGCTGAAAACGGACACATCGCCGAAGGATAAGCATAGGAGTTAGAAATGGTTCTGAAGATTTGACGTAAAACACACAAATGCCAAGGCTTTCTCTTCCATGCATGTTATTGAATTAGTGAGTTCTGACCACAATTGTTTTTGACACTATTATTTCATGTTATCACAGTAAATCTTGTGTTTGCGTTGTTTGCAGTAGGTATCACATCCTATAGTGGCGGTTCGTGATCATTATTGCTGGTGAGGCCATACACAAATTTGCGGAAAAAATCATTATTTTGGGATTGGTTATATGTTAATTTATAAAACAAATACACGTTACACATTATTTTTGATGGGGCCTGGCTCCACTTTCCCCTAATGACGAGCCGCCACTGCTATCATGTATCCTCTAATATGTATATCAGGATATGGCCCGTCTGCCCAGCGTGTTCGTAGCGTGGACTACGGGTGACTATCCCTCTGTGTGTGCGGGTTCAATTCCGCGGGATGGCAGAAAAGCCACAGATTCCCCAGATTTACGGTGTTCGTGGCACTGAACCGAAGGGTTACGATGTCCATGGCACCGAGCCGAAGAGCTGAAAAGCTCAAGTGCTTCTGGATCGGGAAAAAAATATCAGGATATGAATCAGATTTCCACATCAATAGAATGTATGGAGATGTCTGGTACATCGGTCTGGGCGATGATCGCGAGAGAGAGAGAGACCACAACCGTCGCGTGACCTCGCATTCCAGTATTGTTAGATAAAGACGCATTTATTTTAAAAACACAACATACTAAATCAAGATTATATTATGCTACAACTTAAGTTTAAAGCTAAGAAATATCAATATTAATAAAATTTTACATCAATAAATAACAATAGACTCGTAGACTTGTGTAAAATTGCAGAAAACCTTACAGTGTTCTATCAAACACTTATAAAACCAGCCCTAATTAAACAGGAATTTCGATTTACCAGCCTGAGCTAGTCGGTCTTCTGTTGCCGGGAGAGGGGGAGGGGGGCAGGTTTGGAGGAATCGATGTCATCAATAACATAATCTGCGCTTCACATAATCAGCGGCGTTTTTGTCATTCTGCCCACCTGAAGCTTTATCTATAGCTAGTGGGGGCGCTGATAACAAAGTGGAGAACACGCTTCTCTAGTAACCACGTCTTTTGGAAATTCTATGGTTCGAGGTGTATGGCTCGGAAACATGGACAATGAACAAGCAGTTAGAAAACATAATTGATGCATTTAAGATGTGGATATATAGAAGAATAGGCAGAGTTTCATGGACAGAAAAACAGACAAATAAACAAGTTTTAGGAAAACTAGGCATGAAGAAACAATTATTAAGAGAAATAAATTCAGACAAGTAAAGTATTTTGGGCACATAAAAAGCATGACACCATGATAAAACATTTACTAGAGGGGAAAGTTGAGGGGGAAGAGCAAGAGGAAGACAGAGAGATAAGTGGGAGGGAAACTTTAAGAAATGAACAGGTTACAGTCTGGCAGTGTGCAACACCAAGGCGAAAGACAGAGGATGCTGAGATTCATTGCAGCCAACCTTCGATGTGGAGACGGCACCTGATGATGATGATGGTTCGAGGTAAACGTGGGCCACAAATTTTTATTGTGCACGCAGTACGCGTTTGGAATACAGGTCGCCCGTGTATTGCCGGGGCTCTTAGGGGGAACAAAGAATGGTAACACTGCGACGTACAACTCAAGTCGTAAAAGGCGATTGAGGTAGATGCCTAGGAAAGCTACCCTAGTAAATAAAAGCGTCGCAGAAATCAGATGTGCTGGCCTACTTGTAGGTGCATAACTGACACAACGTACAATCGCTCTTAGGCTGAGATCACCACATAGAAATCCCTCTTAGGCTCGGAACACCACATAGAAATCCCAAAGAGTGGTTAACAAGTGGAGTGGTTAAAGTATGGAGTGTTTGAAGAAGCAGAAGAAGAAAGATTACAAGTTACCTGATCATTTACTTGGAGATCTAAATTATAAATCAATTACCTCTAAAACTGGAGTAAAACTCGCCTGAATGGCGAATGACACTGATAATAATTAAAGCAAGCATTCAGGCAACAATTCGAAATGCGCAATATTAGGTGCATTGGCTACATCTGAATTGTCAGTGGGTGACCGGAAAAACAACTGTCCCTAGTCAACCTACAAGGCAGCAGATTGAATGAGCTCTCAGTCCGTTAGGCGAAAGGTAACTTATCGTTCCCGCTACCCTCCAATACGGCGTGCTGATACGCACATTTGTCGCAATGTACGGTCATACGTTTGTTCAGTCCGTAGACTACGATAATATATGTTGCTAGGGCCCACAGTTCTGTCCATGCACGCACAACTCTTTCACTGTATATCACATTTTAACCGTTCAGCGGGTAACGGGACCCTAAACCACGTCAGTCACACCATAAACACAAGAAACGGCACAATTTGAAAAGGAAAATCGTGGCATCAGGACATAGCCATCAATCACAGTAAACCCGTCGATGAGTTTCTAGGCACCACTTATACGTTCAGTAGTTTGTCATTGCTTTCTGAACGGTGAGGTCTATTTTTACCTTCCGTAAAAATCCCACGAAAGCGAATTTGCTTCCAAACTTACCCGCTGCGGTGTTTGAACCTTTTACGCTTGGGCTGTGATCGAGCTCACTACCGCTTAAGCTACAGGCGCTTACTACCCCCTTAGAATTATCCCATTTACATTCTGTTTCAACGAGAAGCGTCTGTCCGAATGGATTAGAGCGCTGCTCCCATGCGGGAGTCTCGTGTTCAATTCAAGATACGGCCAATAATGTTTTTTTTGTTATGGGCATAAATGAAAAAAATCCGAACTTGAACAGGGTTCACGGCGACAGCACTAGCCATGCGGCCCTTAATTTCCTCATTCTGTCGTCCCACCTGTCCTACACTGCCCTAAAAAGCGGAATTACATGCAGTACAGTTTGTTACTGTTTTTTTCTCTCATTGAATCTCTCTCGCGATCACTCTTAGACTGATGTACTAGATTTCGCCATAAATCACATTCATGTGAAAACCTGATTCATGCAGCCTTTGCATGGGTGGGTTTCGTCACATCTTCAGCGTCATTTAGACATCTGGTTCTTTTCCTTCGGTAATGTGTCCGGTTTCAGCCAGCGTTTACTAGTTTCGCTCTCCGTCTGTCTTTGGCTGTCCCCAACCGTCCTGCAAGGCAGTAGGTTTCATTGAATCTTATTTTGCAACGAAGATCAGAAGTGTTTTCTGAATACAAAGACAGCTAAAATTATGTCCCATGACAAAGCTAAAATTATGTCCCCTGACAAAGCTAAAATTATGTCCCCTGACAAAGCTAAAATTATGTCCCTTGACAAAGCTAAAATTATGTCCCTGACAAAGCTAAAATTATGTCCCTGACAAAGCTAAAATTATGTCCCATGACAAAGCTAAAATTATGTCCCCTGACAAAGCTAAAATTATGTCCCTTGACAAAGCTAAAATTATGTCCCTGACAAAGCTAAATTATGTCCCCTGACAAAGCTAAAATTATGTCCCCTGACAAAGCTAAAATTATGTCCTGACAAGCTAAAATTATGTCCTGACAAAGCTAAAATTATGCCCTGACAAAGCTAAAATTATGTCCCTGACAATCAGAATGTCAACCAAAATTTACTAACTATCTTCTTCTTTTCTTCTAACGCTCCATATCGATCACTTGTTAACACTTTGTGATTTGTATGTGATCTGAGCTTAACTAAGAGATGATTGTACGTTGTCCAGTTATCTCTACAAGTAAGCCTGCATATCAAATTTCAGGTTTGGCTGAAATCGGATGCACATGTCCTAAACGTGTAGAAGTCTATGTGTTTAGGGGCCTACCAAACCAATGTGCAACGTATACACGTTCTTGGCGAAGATCAAACATATCACAAAGAGTGATTAAAATTGGTTGTAAAGAACGAAAGCAAAGAAGAAGGAGAAGAAGATCAAATTTCAGGGATATATTTTATTTACTATGGTAGCTTCCCTAGGCCCCTACATCATTCACCTCTTACGACATGCCTTGTAGGCCGCAGTGGTACTATTCTTTTACTATTCTTTTACTATGCTTCCCTTGCGGCCCTGACACCACACCATCCCTCAATCTACTTGCACAGTAATCTGGATGTAAAACGAACATAAAAGAACAACAGATTAAATGGTTTGGACACCTGACAAGAATTCCTGGTATCGCCTATCACATAGAGCCACACAGAAAAAGTAGAATGAGTACAAAGCAAGAGGAGCATTACGCAAAAGATATCAAGAACAGCCTTACAAAAATTAATATCAGCTTACAAAGTGACTTAAAACACGCAAACACAAGATCACTACATTTCCCTCCCCCAACACTTCTATAAAGAAGTCAATGGCGGAAGAGAAGAAGGAGGAGAAGTAATCCTTTATTCCATCATAATTGTTCTGTCGATCTCCAGAACTTCACAATCTTGTAAATCTTCATCTACCGTTCCATGTTCAATGCTGGGGAGATTAACAACAAATTACCTGTTCTGGCGATGTTAAGTGAGGATTAATGGCCAGGATGGCTGTTGTAAACTTTGTCTGACAAATAATGCATTTTTGATTGACGAAGTAGCTGGTAAATTTCAAGCAAATTTTTTCTTTACTTCAGGTAAAGTGCCAGGTAAGCATGTTCTTGAATCTTCGCTTCGCCCGCCTGCCCAGCCTGTTCGTAGCGCGTTGGACGACGGGTGACAAACGCTCTATGAGTGCGGGTTCAATTCTGCGGGCTGGCAGAAAAGCCACAGGTTCTCCAGATATACGGTGTTCGAAGGGTTACGATGTCCATGGCATCGAACCAAAGAGCTGAAAGCTCAAGTGCTTATGGATTTGGAAAAAAAAAAAAAATCTTCGCTTCCTGATTTCTATTATGTACCTTATTTTTACGAGGAGCATCGCGACGAATGGATTAGAGTGCGGGCTCCCACCTCGGGAGACCCGGGTTCGATCTCCGATAAGGTCAATGTTTTTTTATCGGGGACATAAAGAAAAAAATCATAATCTGAACAGTTTCGTGACGATTGCACTAGCCATGCGGACATTAATTTCCTCAGGTCCATGTCCCTCCTGTTCTACATCACCCTAAAACAGTTGTATTTACAGGCAGTCTAGACATTTTTTTTTTTTTTTTTAAATTTAATCTTATTTTTACAACGAAGATCAGTACCGTTTTCTAAAAACAAAGAAATCTTAAATTCTGTCCCCTGACAAAGCAAAATGTTAACTAAACATTACCATCAATAATAAAGACATTAAAAACATTACAAATTTGTAATAATTTGTCTCCGTCATAATTTGTAAAAAGACATGAGATTTGCCATTTTATTTCAGAAAATTTTCTTCTCTTAACACCTTCACTCCGTAAACTTTTTTTTACCACCAGCAGTATTTACAATGCATACCGAATTACCTGCAAGCCAGTACATCGGATCAGAGGGATGAAATGGTTAACCTATAGCCAACTCTAGATAACTATCCACAGCCAACTATGAACCTTTGGGCCTGCCGACTCACGAGAAACCTCTGCCCTAGGTTCAGTTGGGGAAAGGGGGCTGGAAAATATATATGTTTGATAGAACATTGCAAACGTTTTTGCAATTTTACTCAATTCTGTGAGTCTATGGTCATTTATTGGTGAAAATATTCATAATATTGATATTCCTTATTGTTAAACTTAACTTCCTGCATAATTTAACTTTAATTTAGCATGTTGTGTTGATTTTAAAATGAATTCATATATATATAACAATACCGGGATGCGAGGTCACGAGACTGGTTGTGGTCTGAGTCCGCAGGCCGTATGAGTTTATAGTTGGCTGTGGGTAAACTCACGTTAAAGCCTAACCTATCGACAAATTTTCTCTAAACCTGTCTTGAGCAAGCCAGCTTAGTTTATTCTAGGTCTTTCCCGCCTCTTCTCTTTCGCTGTCTACAGTTCGTCTTCATTTCTCTCTAGGTCGCCCCTACTTCTCAGAGAGTAACGCATCAAAACTCTACTGTATGCAGTCTTCTACTACAGAATATCAGGAAAGAAGGCGAGAGGAAGACTACGAAAAAGATCTTTAGATGACATATCAGAATCCTGTGAAAAATAAAAATAAATATTACCGAATCCACTAGAGCAGATCAAGACAAAAACCCAAAACCACAACACTGAGGTAAAAACCCGTAACACTGTCAGACAAAAGAAGAATACGATTTCAGAGAGTGTTTAGTATAATGAGAAAAAAAACCCGGTAACACTGTCACGACAAAAGAAGAATACGATTTCAGAGAGTGTTTAGTATAATGAGAAAAAAAAACATGCAACAAAGTAAAATGTTTGATCTCATGCATTTGTCCTGTTGCAACATATGAATGTGAATCATGGATCATAATACAACATTAAAGAACAAAAACCAGTGGCGGCTCGTGCTCATTTGTTTTGGTGGGGCAGACATACATTTTCGAAAAAATCAAGTTTTTAGTATTTACTATTCCGGAAAGTTATTTCTTTTCGATTATTGGTGGGCCGGGCCACTAGCCCTTAATGACGAGCCGCCCCTGACAAAACGATTTTAAAAAAAAACAAAGTGCTACAGAATAATTCTTAGTACGATCTGGACAGAGAAGAGAAAAAAAATATAGACCATCTTACAATACTTGAACTTTAGGAACATTACCTCATAAATAACATTAGACCTCAGAAACTGAAATAATTTGGTCTCATTAAACGTCACGGTCTGAGATAGTATGATAGAGTTGAAAACACTGACCTGTGGATAAGAACATGACAGGAACCCATGATGACCCAGGTTAAGAAGAAAAATGTTGGTGGGTCGGGGATACCCTACGGAAGACACAGTCGAGTGTCACTAGACAAGCATTTGAGTGGAATCCGTTAGGTAAACGGAAAAGAGGACGTCATAAACAGACCTGGAGAAGGAGTCTTCGACTTCAGAGGTAGTTGTAATTTAGATCCACAAGTCGCCCGTGTGGTGCCGAAGCAAAGAATAGTACCACTGCAACCTACAAGGCATGTCGTTAGAGGCGACTGATGTAGGACCTAGGAAGCTGAAATAAAATCGTGACATATCCTGTACAGGACGTAGCCATCAACCACAGTAAACGAGTCGTTGATTTTCTAGGCACCACTTATAAGTTCAGTAGTTTGACATTGCTTTCTGAACGGCGGGGTCTATTTTTACCCTTGCTGTAAATATCCTTGCTGTAAATATCGAGCTGACTACCGCTTGAGCTACAGCCGCTCAATGGGAAGCTACGGAAGCTAGCCTAGTAAATAAAAAGCATAGGAGAAATCGGATGTGCTGGCCTACTTGTAGGCGCATAACTGGTACAAGGTACAATTGCTCTTGGGCTCAGATCACATACAAATCACACAGAGTGGTTAACAAGTAGTCGATATGGAGCGTAAGAAGAAGATCTTCAAGTAATGATCAGGAACCAGGGAACTTATAATCCCAAAACTTGCCGTGATCTTACCGCGAATTTTTGGTCCGCCTCGACTCCCAGAATTTCCGCGGCAAATGATGACTAGTGAAGATTCGACTTTGCATTCAGCGTCCCCCACCACGCATTCAACTGATGTTTTTGACTCAATAAATCTGTCCATAATACTTTCTGTGTTAGTACATGCCATTATATATCTTATACAAGCACGCCTTGTTGGTAAATGTTGAACATATCCCATGAGATTTTGTTCGAATTGAATTAACATCACACGATCGTTTCAAAATACAATACGCAGGTTTGTGTTTGTTTTTATGGAATGTTCATTGTTCATATTTAGAAATAGACTAGCTAAATCTGTCATGTCAATCTGACTGTGTGGTGTTTTATTTTGTTTATCATCGATGACATCATTGCACTTAATAGACCCCGGACGTATATATGCCTGTGTGTTTTGTATTGTAGCGTTGAATACGTAAAGTTATTTATGATCATAAATGATTAATGTTCATGATCGCCGACTCCAGCCGTCATCGCAGATGAGAGAATGAGAGAGATTATGTTATGTTAGATCAGCGTTTCCCAAAGTGGGCGGTACGCCCCCAGTGGGCGCTGAAGCGTTCTAGGGGGGCGATAGTGGGTTCAGAAGAATTTGGGATGTTGTTCAGTCGATTGGGAGCCGGTGGCTCATTAAAGAAGAAATTAATAATAAATATTTAAAAAAAAATTATTTTCCTGATTTTGCGATTGAATAATCATTTTAAATTTGACTTCTGCATTTAAATTCCTTTTATGTCCATCGTACACGAACCATTTTTTCATCAATTTTCTATTTTATGCATATACTCATTTGAAAATTGACCATGTATGGTAGAAATATATAGACATTTTCTATGTCAAAGAGAAAATAGAGCATATATATATATATATATTTATATATATATATGGGGAGGCGTTGGCAAACTATTATAATGTGGAGGGGCGTTACAAAGTTTATGTTGTGCAAAGTGGGCGCTGGGCCGAAAAAGTTTGGGAATCTATGTGTTAGATGATCGACTTCATGGTACATTGGGTATTCCCATACGTGCTCTGTCCTCCACTGAAGCAGCCATCCCAAAGTCCACTTTAAGATGCTTATTTGAAATGGTTGCTCATAGATTGATGAGATATTGGTTCTTTGATTGATTGATTGAGTTGAAAGAACATCCTCATTGCACTTCGACGAACAACCATGTGTGTCCAGATTCTTTTTGTCTGCACATTAAGATCTCAGCTTCTTCTTCTTCTTCGAACGCTCCATATCGACCACTTGTTAACCACTCTTTTGATTTGTATGTGATCCGAGCCTAAGAGCGATTCTGCGTTGTGCCAATTGTGCGTCTACAAGTAGGCCAGCACATCCATTATCTACGACGCTTTTCATTCACTAGCTTAGCTTCCCTAGGCCCCTACCTCAGTTGCCTCTTACGACATGCCTTGTAGGTAGCATTGTTACTATTTTGTGCTCCCTTGTGAGCCCTGGCAACACACTCAGATGGAAAACCAAAACTCCTGTGTAAAGGTGACTGGCTTTTAAATGTGTTTGATAGAATACTGTAAGGTTTTCTGCAAATGTTACACAATTATACGAGTCCATAGTTATTTAATGATGTACAATGTTAATAATACTGATATTCCTTAATGTTAAACTTAATTTGTAACATAATATAACCCTGGTTTAGCATGTAATAATACTGATATTCTTAATGTTAAACTTAATTTGTAACATAATATAACCCTGGTTTAGCATGTAATAATACTGATATTCCTTAATGTTAAACTTAATTTGTAACATACTATAACCCTGGTTTAGCATGTAATAATACTGATATTCCTTAATGTTAAACTTAATTTGTAACATAATATAACCCTGGTTTAGCATGTAATATCTGATATTCTTCAATGTTAACTTAATTTATAATATAATATAACCCTGGTTTAGCATGCTAATAATCCCTGAGTATTCTTATGTTAAACTTAATTTGTAACATACTATAACCCTGGTTTAGCATGTAATAATACTGATATTCCTTAATGTTAAACTTAATTTGTAACATAATATAATCCTGGTTTAGCATGTAATAATACTGATATTCCTTAATGTTAAACTTAATTAGGTAACATAATATAACCCTGGTTTAGCATGTAATAATACTGATATTCCTTAATGTTAAACTTAATTTGTAACATAATATAACCCTGGTTTAGCATGTAATAATACTGATATTCCTTAATGTTAAACTTAATTTGTAACATAATATAACCCTGGTTTAGCATGTAATAATACTGATATTCCTTAATGTTAAACTTAATTTGTAACATAATATAACCCTGGTTTAGCATGTAATAATACTGATATTCCTTAATGTTAAACTTAATTTGTAATATAATATAACCCTGGTTTAGCATGTAATAATACTGATATTCCTTAATGTTAAACTTAATTTGTAACATAATATAACCCTGGTTTAGCATGTAATAATACTGATATTCCTTAATGTTAAACTTAATTTGTAACATAATATAACCCTGGTTTAGCATGTAATAATACTGATATTCCTTAATGTTAAACTTAATTTGTAATATAATATAACCCTGGTTTAGCATGTAATAATACTGATATTCCTTAATGTTAAACTTAATTTGTAACATAATATAACCCTGGTTTAGCATGTAATAATACTGATATTCCTTAATGTTAAACTTAATTTGTAATATAAATAACCCTGGTTTAGCATGTAATAATACTGATATTTCTTAATGTTAAACTTAATTTGTAACATAATATAACCCTGGTTTAGCATGTAATAATACTGATATTCCTTAATGTTAAACTTAATTTGTAACATAATATAACCCTGGTTTAGCATGTAATAATACTGATATTCCTTAATGTTAAACTGAATTTGTAATATAATATAACCCTGGTTTAGCATGTAATAATACTGATATTTCTTAATGTTAAACTTAATTTGTAACATAATATAACCCTGGTTTAGCATGTAATAATACTGATATTCCTTAATGTTAAACTTAATTTGTAATATAATATAACCCTGGTTTAGCATGTAATAATACTGATATTCCTTAATGTTAAACTTAATTTGTAACATAATATAACCCTGGTTTAGCATGTAATAATACTGATATTCCTTAATGTTAAACTTAATTTGTAATATAATATAACCCTGGTTTAGCATGTAATAATACTGATATTCCTTAATGTTAAATTTAATTTGTAACATAATATAACCCTGGTTTAGCATGTAATAATACTGATATTCCTTAATGTTAAATTTAATTTGTAACATAATATAACCCTGGTTTAGCATGTAATAATACTGATATTCCTTAATGTTAAACTGAATTTGTAATATAATATAACCCTGGTTTAGCATGTAATAATACTGATATTTCTTAATGTTAAACTTAATTTGTAACATAATATAACCCTGGTTTAGCATGTAATAATACTGATATTCCTTAATGTTAAACTTAATTTGTAACATAATATAACCCTGGTTTAGCATGTAATAATACTGATATTCCTTAATGTTAAACTTAATTTGTAATATAATATAACCCTGGTTTAGCATGTAATAATACTGATATTTCTTAATGTTAAACTTAATTTGTAATATAATATAATCCTGGTTTAGCATGTAATAATACTGATATTCCTTAATGTTAAACTTAATTTGTAAATAATATAACCCTGGTTTAGCATGTAATAATACTGATATTCCTTAATGTTAAACTTAATTTGTAATATAATATAACCCTGGTTTAGCATGTAATAATACTGATATTCCTTAATGTTAAACTTAATTTGTAATATAATATAATCTGGATTTAGCGTGTTGTGTTGTTTGTCAAACGAATTTGTTTATTTCTAATAATACTGGAATGCAAGGTCACATGACGATTGTGGTCTGATTTCTTAGAACTTTTACCTGAGCTCGCCGTTCTTATGTTATCGGTGACCACGTTCTAGAGTTGGCCGTGAATTTGACAAATGTAAGAGTAATTAACGTCAGCGACAAATAGGCACCACTGGACACATTCCTCAAAAACAGTCTTAATATTATTGACTTTTTTTCTTACTTTTGTGTTTGCATTTGTTCGTTTTGTGTCACTTTTCGTGATTTGTCTAAAGGTTTTAACATTCTGAACTTGCTATTGGTCAAGAGGCAACAGCTTTCTTTCTGTGTCCCTGTGGACTACCTTGTTTGATTGCCATACCGTTCTGTTTATATATTACAGTCGCCCGGACGTACACACGGTGGGCAGGAAATTATGTGAACTTTTGGCGCGTGTTTATATTGGCTTCTGCTTGGAGGAACGAGATAGAGTCCTTACAACAAGATCGAAACAAATACATCGTGATCGCCTCGCGCTGGGATTTTCTCTATCTCTTTCTCTGTCTTTTAAACCCAGATTGGGGCACAGGCCATCAACAGACTCATGCCAAGTCTCCATATCTCTAGCTATCTCCTGCAGCTCCCTCCAGCTCTTCTTTATATTTTTTGTATCTCTACCTACAAATCCCGTCTCCATGTATTTCTCGACCTCCCCTTCTATCGCTGTCCCTGTAGGTTCCAGGAAAGGACCCTTCTTGTAATAATCCTCTCAGGTTTTCGCAAAGTGTGTCCTATCCAGCGCCAGCGTCTTTTTTAACCTATTGGTTCACTGGAATCTGCCGTGTTCTCTCCATAAGTTCCTCATACTAAGGAGTAAAACGTCAAAACTTTGATACTATTCTTACTGTGTTCTTACATTTCTATTTTGTTATGTTTTTCAATCGACATCATGGCACATTATACATTCCCATTCGTACTCCGTCCTCCGCTACTGCAGCCATCCAAACGTTCATTTGCTCACCGTACCCGTGAGAAGTAGATTAGTATATTTTCTCTCTCTGCCACAAAGATGACAATGTCTGAGGTGTCCAGTGGCGGCTCGTGATCAGTTTTGTTGGAGAAGCCAGACATTTTTTCCCCGGATAAATCATGGTTTTGGGCTGCTATATTTTAATTTATAAAATAATAAATACACGTTATACATTATTTTTGTGGGCCCCACTGGCCCTTAATGACGAGCCGCCACTGGAGATGTCCAAACTTAACTCTAATTCTCGCAATCGGTCCAGTGTCTGAGACTCGCCCGTAAAAGCGCTCGTATTGCTAGGCTAGGCGATTGGTGTCGTAAGGACTAGGGTAAGTGGTTCGAGTCCCGTGTTTGTCTATTTGTTTTTTCGGAAGCTCTTAATACCTGTTCCTTGTTTATTTGTTGATCATATTCGTTACTTCTGTTGCTTCCTCTGGGGTTCTTGAAAGAGGCTCCGTGTGCTCATCATAAATAAGCATGCACCGCATTGATGACACCGGCTCTGTCCATACATCTGCCAGCTTGAGTCCGGGCATTGTTTGAAAGAAAGTCAGAACGTTCGTTGCCCTGCACTACAGCATGTTCAGGTGTGTACTGTCAAGTCAGGGTCTTGAGATGTGATTCTTATTTTGTGATTGATTTTTGTCTTCTTCTTCGAACGTTCCATATCGATCTCTTATTAACCACTCTTTTTGATTTGTATGGGATCTGAGCTTAAGAGCGATTGTACATTGTGCCAGTAATGCGGCTACAAGTAGGTCAGCACATCCGATTTATGCGATGCTTTTTTATTTACTAGGGTAGCTTCCCTAGATCCTACATCAATCACCTCTTACGACATGCCTTGTAGGTCGCAGTGGTACTATTCTTTGCTTCGCTTGCGGGTCCTGGCACAACACGGGCGACATTTCGAGCAAGATCTTTATCGGCGATTGATACAAATGAAGGGAAGAAATTTAGTCTTCCTATACGTCAGAGAGCCGCGGTAGCGTAGTTGTTAGTGAACTCGCTTCTCAAGGTTGGTGGTCCGGGTTCAACTCCCGCAATGCGCGGGAGTTTTCCCGACCGCGACGGCTCTCAGGTCGATCCAGCCTCAACTGGGAACCAGACATGCTCTGGAAAAGTAAAGGCGGCCGGCGTGATGCTGACCACATCACCCATCGTGTACCGACGGTCAATGAAAATACGGCCGTAACACTGTATTGACCTATATACCACGAGGTATGAAAGGGTTCCTTTTCCTATACGTCAGACATAACATATACAGCCATACAATAAATCCCTAACTGCCCACAAATTAGAATATGTGGATATATTTCCATTTGAGGGCCGTTAGTTATTAATTGTGTGACTGTATATGTTATATCTGATGTATAGAAAGACTGCATTTCATTGCTTCTGTTGTATCTGTTGCTTGATAAAGACCCTGTGGTCGAAACATCGCTGTATATTGTTTTTGTACTTTGTAAAATTATATTACTTTGTTTTTACGTGTCTTACCACTGCTACATAGTTTTACTGTAGTCTTTCATTGCTACGTAGTTTTACTGTAGTCTTTCCTTGCTACGTAGTTTTACTGCAGTCTTTCATTGCTACATAGTTTTACTGTAGTCTCTCCTTGCTACGTAGTTTTACTGTAGTCTTTCATTGCTACATAGTTTTACTGTAGTCTTTCCTTGCTACGTAGTTTTACTGTAGTCTTTCATTGCTACATAGTTTTACTGTAGTCTTTCCTTGCTACGTAGTTTTACTGTAGTCTTTCATTGCTACATAGTTTTACTGTAGTCTTTCCTTGCTACGTAGTTTTACTGCAGTCTTTCATTGCTACATAGTTTTACTGTAGTCTTTCATTGCTACGTAGTTTTACTGTAGTCTTTCATTGCTACATAGTTTTACTGTAGTCTTTCCTTGCTACGTAGTTTTACTGTAGTCTTTCATTGCTACATAGTTTTACTGTAGTCTTTCCTTGCTACGTAGTTTTACTGTAGTCTTTCATTGCTACATAGTTTTACTGTAGTCTTTCCTTGCTACGTAGTTTTACTGCAGTCTTTCATTGCTACATAGTTTTACTGTAGTCTTTCCTTGCTACGTAGTTTTACTGCAGTCTTTCATTGCTACATAGTTTTACTGTAGTCTTTCCTTGCTACGTAGTTTTACTGCAGTCTTTCATTGCTACATAGTTTTACTGTAGTCTTTCCTTGCTACATAGTTTTACTGCAGTCTTTCATTGTATCGATAAACTTCTTCTTTTCTTCCTTTTCTAATTTTCTTTCTCTTCTTCTTCTTTAGTAATATATTTTGGCGTCTGTGGCTTAGGGGATATTGACTCGGTCTATTAACCCCGACGTTCTGAGTTCGAATCACGCTGCGGACAGTTTGGGTGCAAATTGTTTCGCGTGGATTTTAACTAAAGGACGATGGCACCACCCGTTCAGAAAGCAATGGCAAACTTCTGAACGTAATAATGCCTAGAAAAATCACAAACAGCGTTAAAAGCTGGGGTTGATTCGCAAAGTCCTGTAAAGGATATGCAAATTAAAAAGGAAAAACAATACACATTTGTATTTGTGCTATATTTATAATTTGATTAAATATTGAAAAATGTCTAATAAAATAGTTCATTTACTTTGCGTAAATGTTACAAAAATTTCAAAGCAGAGCAAGTCGATTTAAATCAATCACTCCGTAATTTTTTTTTATATCTCCGTGTGCATTTATATTTCAATGTTTGAAGCAGAAGGATTGAGTTCATTGCGTTGGGGTTTTATGGCTCGGCCCTTCTCCGCAGAAATGGCACGCCAACTGCTGAGAGTATTGCACAAAGCACGAACTCTGCAGTTCCGGCAACAATCCTAGGAGTCTCTGGAAAAAAAATGCACTCGTTAACAGAACAGCGCGGTCCGGATTCGAACCGACCACCTTCGACTCGCAAGGCAAGGATTTAACTACTTAGCCACAGAGGACTCATCAGTGGTGTAAGTCTCCTGCAAGGAGGATAACTCCAGTATACTGAATTAACCAGTATGGTGACTGCGTTATTTTAAAAAAGTACTGCTAACCAGTATGGTGGCCCAGAAGAGCTAAAAGGTTCAAAACTAGAAAACTAAAAAGAATATATCCACGTAGGTCGCTTTAAAGACTAACTGGAAAAAAAGTTTAACCAGAAGAACACTTACACAGTAGCTATGGCGACAATTCGGAATTTCTCACTAACTCAGAAAGTCCGGTTACCCATTTTAAGTACCGGATAATCAGTTTGCGAAGATTCAACGAAGTGTTTCTGAACTACCTTGCTCAAAAAATGTAATGAATTATTTAGTCTCTCCCCCAGGCCCCAGTCTATAATCCCTCCTTTCGTGATAGGAAAACCAGTACTCGTAACAAACCCATTCTCTCCTACTAGACTTAAGATTACCTGTTGGTTACACCTGGGAGCTAGCTGGCTTCATTTTTGTTTACCACCTACCAGCTAGCTCATTTCAATCTTAGTAGTCTGGTAATAGGATCCACTACAGAGTTCTAGTATGTGAATTTAAGGTCTGTTCTAGGCTAGTGGCTTGAACAAAAACTGCGATAGCAATTCTCCCTCCACTAATTTTATCAGTCGAGTTAGTTACTGAACCTAGCGATAGCAAGTCCCGTAACTCTCTTAACAAGTCCCGTAACTCTCTTCATTTAACGTTAGCAGATCTCCAGTAAGCCAGGTCGTGTGATATATCGTATCCGGGTTTTGTTAAATGTCCGATCTTTGTTTATTTTACCGGTCGTAGGGAACATTGTCCGACCTGTAGTTTCAGTCTGTGAATTTCTATCACTTATAAGTTATTGCGTTCGTGGAATTTCGAAAATTACTCTAGTGTGTTGTGTCCGCTGTGTGTAGTGTGTGTCAACCGGTGTAATCAAATTTCCACTTCGTAAGAGCCCAGTATAAAAGAAAAACTTCAAGTGTGTTTGGAAATAAGTTCTAGTGGTGTAGGTAGTAAGCCATACTGAAATTTTCGTTAGTTGTGTGTGATGTGTGTAGCAATGTCGATTAGCTTGAAAGTACACACACGCGATGTGTTAGTAAACTTGACTTGTTGGACATAGGATCGGTTTTCTGTGTGTGTAAGTCACATGAGATGAAGTATTACTGAACAACTGATGCCCACTTGTAGCAAGAAATGGAAACGAAACCGTAGATAATCTTAGTTTAGCGAGATGATCTCCAGATAAGATGCTTGTTAGCTCTTGTAATTTATAATTAAAATAATGAGAAACCGACAGGAGTAATTTCAGCAGGCATGTATATTTGTTAACAATGTTTAGTTAAGTTCAGGGATGAAGTATATGTTAATTTAATAGGTTACGAATATCTGTTGACAGAGTTTAGCTACGTTCAGGGATGAAGTATATTTTTGTACAATGTTTAGTTAATAGGCAACGAATATTTGTTGACAATGTTAAGGTAAGTTCAGGGATGAAGTATTTTTTTGACAATGTTTACTAAAGTTTAAGGACGAAATATTTTTTGACAATATTTACTAAAGTTCAGGAATGAAGTATACTTTTTTGTCAATGTTTACTAAAGTTCAGGGATGAAATATACTTTGTGTCAATGTTTACTAAAGCTCAGATATAAAATATACTTTGTGTCAATGTTTACTAAAGCTCAGATATAAAATATACGTTTTGGCAATGTGTAGATAAGGTTAGGGGCGAAGTAAACTTTTTGTCGATGTTAAATAAAATTAATGTCCAAGTATACTTTTTGTTAATGTTTACTTAATCCTTACACTCCGTAATATTTGTTATCTTCAGAAGCATTTATATTGCAATATATAATACTAAATTAGCCAGTAAACTGGCTTTACGTCATGTTAAAAAATATTGCTAGCCAGTGAGTGTATCAGCTCCGAAGTGCGAATGGGTTAACTTCATTGATGTAGACTTTTTGACAATGTTCAGCTAAGTTCGGTGACCAAGTATACGTTTTCTCAACCTTTCGTTATAATCAGGTGTGAAGTATAGCCTTGTCAACCTTTAGTTAAGTTCAAGTGTAAGTATATTTTTATCAATGTTTAGTTAAGTACAGGTATGAAGTATACCCTTTGTCAACTTATAGTTAAACTTGGGTGCGAACTTTACCCTTTGTCAACTTTTAGTTAAACTCATGTACGAACTATACATTTTGTCAACTTTTAGTTAAACTCAGGTGTAAAGTATACCTTTTGTCAACCTATATTCAGGCTCAGGTGCGAACTATACGTTTCCACAACCTTTAGTTAAGCTCAGGTGCGAACTATACTTTCTGTGAATGCTTAGTTCTGAGGATGTATCCGAACCTAAAGAGACACACATTTGTTGAATAAATCTCGAAGATTTGAATAAACATTATTGAACCAGAAAGATGCCGAAGATCAAAAAACAAAATGCCAGAAGCGCATATGCCAAGGTAATGTTTGTGTTAGACACGTGTATGTTTAGTAAATATTATGGTTTATGTCGAACAGGTTTGGGATGTGGTTCAAATTGTTTACATTTATACTAGATTTGACCAATTCCGTTGTTGATTTAATGTTGAAGGTTAGCGGTAATAGATATCTAGTCTCACATATTTTGTGATTTATATTACATGCTAGAATTTTGTTGGTCTCTGTGTCTAAGCCGTTTGTCTCGAGTTGTAAAGGTGGTGTGTTTGAATACTTAACATTTTTTTCGGAGATCCTTAACCCTTTCGGTGCTACATACTTTCCGAAGATGGATCTAAAAATAGCTACTCTTTGTTTCTAGGTTACAAACGTGAATATACGTCTATAGCAGTGACAGTAGCAATGTATAACGTGTTAACACGTCTTTAGCCCACAGAGAAGAGATAATAACAGACGTGTTATTGCGTCTTTAGAAGTGAATGGGAAAACGTATATATACGTCCTTAGCAGCTAAAGGGCTAGGATTGATGACGGTGCTACGGAATTCGTGCTTTGTGTAAAACTCTCAGCAAGTAGCGTACCATTTATGCGGGGAGAGACCGAGCCATATGGGCAATCTCCGGGGCAATGAAATAAATCTTTGGTCTTTGTATACTTTATACATTTGCTATCTCCTATATTGATAGATAGGAAGTCCAGCACTTTTCAGTATGTTGTTTGTAAATCTCTGCCGTGACCCTCTCTCTCTCCCTCTCTGTCTTTTAAACCCGGATTGGGGCATAGGCCCTCATCCAACTCATGCCTAGTCTTCCTATCTCTTGCAGTCCCATCCAGTTCTTCTTTATATTCTTGATCTCTACTTCCAGTTCCCTTCTCCGTGTATTTCGACGTCCCTGCGGGTTCCAGAAAAGGACCCTTTTTGTAATATTCCCCTTCGATTCTCGCAAAGTGTGTCCTATCCAGCGCTATCGTCATTTTTAACCTCTTGGTTCACTGAAATCTGTCTTGTTCTCTCCATAAGTTCCTCATTTGTAACACTATCATACCATCTCGTTCTAAGTCTCTCCTAGTTCTCGCACTATCTACCAGGGTTGCTGAAATTTCTTGGCATGGTTTATTGCACCGTTTATTATTTTAGCTTTTTTTGTTCTCCATATTTATTGAAGAATGCTCTTTTAGTGTTGGTAGCGACTTGAATCGTGTATACTAACACCATGTTTGACCCACATCTCGGTTGTCCTAATCCCCATGATTGACACTTACATCAACGGCATTCACCTTAGTTACTCCTGGTACGTCGACATTTCTTAAGCCTCTCATCAATGCATCATCTATCATTCATGACACCATCTGTTCCCGGTGTGAGTAGTTGTGAGTAGCAACGGCAGTTGTTTTGGTAAGACCAGTAGTGAAGTGTTTAGCCTATACAGCCTTTACCTGTAGTTTCTGGTTCAGTGTCACATTCTTCCATGTAGTTCAGTTGTTTACCATCTACATATGAAGATGAACTCAAAATATAATCCTCATCTAGGAACAGCAGGGAAGAGCAAGATGCGTTTGTTCATCCAGCATTTGGACTCTCTCTTCCCCTCTCTTCTCTCTCTCTCTCTCTCTTTTATTATACCTTTCCGTCAAAATTGAAGCACAGACTGGAATTTATCACTAACAGTGAGGTCGCCGATAGTGAAGTTGATAGTACGCTGCGCTAGTGAGCACGTGCTGTGGAAATACCGGGGTTTGAGTCCAGCTTGGGCCAAACATTCTCGGTGTGCGTACTGTACACAGTTGGACTACAGAAACCTTATCCTTTACTTAGAGATTTAAATTACAAGTACATCTTAAGCGGAGTAAGACTCACCAGAATGACAAGGACACTAGGGATTAATTAAACGACAGAGTTAATCTCCATGCGTAGTACATGTCCGATCCATATCCAGCATCTCTTTTAGATGATGGCGCTCACATTCTCTAGCTGGCACAGTGCAAGCAGTTCTTGGTTAGAGATAGTATTTTACGAGAACTCGCGCAACATCTTTCAGAGACAAGTTGTGTGAAGGAAGAAGAGTTTGAACATATTTTGTTCTATCATTCAAGCATTCTTATTCGTATAGTAAAGTTGATAGCACACAGCTGCGGTATATATTAATCTTGGTTCTAGTGCTCTATTGGGCTGATTTCCAGACCGTCTGAAGTGTCATGAATGCACTTCGTGTCTTCGGCTTTTAATGTCAGATCCAACTCCGTCTTTCGTGACTGATAACACTTCCAAGATATGTGAAAGCAGTTGTATTTGGAATGCTGCAAGCCTTAGGGTTAAAAGCTAATATTTGAAAGTCTTAAAACTGCCAGATTGCCAATATCGCAACCACTTAATCCCTGTCAGTTTGACGGCTCAGAATCTAGTTTGCGCATAAATTCTCACTGTAGAGTACTACAGGTGTGGTATCTCTCAATCAGGCATTTACCTGGCCCCATTACAAGAACATAACAGAATACAAATCTGTAATAACTGTTAAAACATAAAACACGTATAACTAGTTCGTTTTCACTATGCTGTATTTTAATGTTGTGTATATATATATATATATATAAGAAGAAGATGGCTACAAGATATTAAAGAAACCATAATATACCATCGACGAAGTGGGTGAACTGGCAGAGACAGAGTGAATTTCAGATGTGCTGCAAAGAGAGCAACGTCCTATAAAGGATACGCACCTTGATGATCAGGACCGTGCCGTGTTATGATACAGAGAGGCGATCGCATCAGGCGGCACCGTAAGGAGGGCGGCATAAGAAACAAAATCAAAATTACAATTTAAGGTTATTTTAAGGAAAAAAACATTTAAGGGCGGCATTTCGAAGACTTGCATCACACCGATAAAATATACCGCACGGCCCTGTTGATGATGATATCATCATATAGCTTGACATGAACAGAACTTTGCCACCTTAACAGTCCTTCAGAATTTCTTTTTCTCAGAGGTCAGATGTCCCGGGTTCTGTAGCAATTATGCTAAAATTATCACTTTCTTCGTGAATCCATCTTCTCCGTGCTCTTTCTCTTTTCCTCTTTGCAGGGATACCTCCTTTTATAAAGGTTTTCTTCAACGTTTTTTAAAAATTAAATGTCCAAAATACTTTAACTCCCTCTTTATTTTTTTTAAGCATCAGCTAGTTGTCTTTGATTTTGAGTTCTTTCCGGATAGATCTATCTGTTCTCTTCTCTGTCCATGGCATACAGAGGACTCTTTAGCAACACTTATATTCAAAATCACATGTATGTTTCTACACAGCCTTGTTAAATGTCCATGCTTCTGATCCATCTGTTGCAGCTGAGAATATGCATTCTTTTAGTACTATCATCTTTGTTTTATTATCAGTTCAATCCCATACTGTTTTAAGTTGTATAGTTTTTTGCAACGCTATGTTTGTTCATTTAATTACCTTCATCCCATCCCCATCTCTTGCCAACATTGAACAATTTCCCGGCGACTGCACTAGCCATGCCGCCATTAAGTTATGCACATCTCCCCCACCCTTCTTGTTTTACACCACCAAAAAGCGGTATTACAGACAGTAAGGACAATTTTGTCAACAGTGAACCCAAATATTCAAAACTGTTCGCATTTCCTATTTTCTCTCCGTTGATAAAGCACACACACTATATATATATATATATATATATATAAGTGGCGGCTCGTGCTTATTTTTGTTGGTGGGGCCAGACAAATATTTTCAGAAAAATCATGGTTTTAGATTAGGTTATATTTTAATTTATAATGTAAAAAGTATACATTACAATTTATTTTTGGTGGGCCTGGCCTCAATGGCCCTTAATGACAAGCTGCCACTGTTTTTTATATATATATATATATATATATATTATATATATTATACAGTGTACATAAAACCAATACTTGGTTTTATAGAAGAATGATGAGAGTCACATGGACTGCTAAAATGAAAAATGTTGAGGTGCTGAATGAGGTCAAGACACACAGAAAGCGTATCATCAATATAAGAAAGAGGCAGTCATCATTTTTCGGACATTTGATGAGGAAGGAAGGTTTAGAACACATTGTAACAACCGGTAAAATCGAGACAGAGGAAGACATAGATGGAACAATTGTGGATAGCCTGACGTCATGACACGGAAGAGCGTCAACATCTGAGATGATATCAAGCGACAGAGATTTGTAGAGATCCATGATCGCCTACGCCAGCCGGCACGGTACCTGCTTTTGATATATATAAACACACACGGGTTTTGTGTTTTCATCCTGATTTGATAAAACGTATAGATATATATACACACACAGACGGTTTTAATTATTTTCATCTTGCGTCGAGGCTGCAATAAATAACGATACTAATATTCCCAGTGAGCATCTGTAGCTCAAGCGGTAGTGAGCTTGATCACGAGCCCAAGCGTACCTGGTTCAAACCCACGGTGGGCAAGTTTGGAAGCAAATTCGTTTCCGTGGGATTTTTGCAAAAGGTAAAAGTAGACCTCACCGTTCAGAAAGCAATGACAAACTGCTGAACGTATAAGTGGTACCTAGAAAATCAACGACTCATTTACTGTGGTTGATGGCTACGTCCTTTAGGATACGCCACGATTTTCATGTCACTAATATTCCAGTATATCCTATGTTATCACCTTCGCTTTCGATGCGTGTAATCTTTCTCCACGTCCCACCACCCCACTCTTACCTGTTCATTGTATAAAACACTAGCGATTGTATTCTCTAGAAAGCACCACGTGGTTTCATTCAAGTCAAAAGTTGAACTTCGTTGATTGATGCTGGAGCTGCTGGGTAATCTTAGACGGCAGATAACTGTGTAAGAATATAAGGTAGAACTTTGTTTTACATGCAAGGGAGATAATTTTCTAACGTTATAATCACAATGGCTTTGGTAAATAAGACTTTGACACCATAGACTAAACCAGAGCCAACTATAAACTTATAGGTCTTCGGACTCAGGTAAGAATTATGGGAAATCAGACCACATCTACACCACGTGACTTTGCATTCCAGTATTGGTGTATATAGACGAATTCATTTTAAAATCAACACAAAATGCAAATTCGAAGTTATATTATGCAACAAGTTAAGTTTAACAATAATGAATATCAATATTATGAATATTTTTCACCAATAAATACCATAGTCACAGAATTGAGTAAAATTGCAAAAAGTTTGCAGTGTTCTATCAAACATCTATAATTTCCATCCCCGTTCTCTGATCTAGGTCAGGGAATCCCCGGTCAGTTGTCTGACCTAGTTATCTAGAGTTGGCTGTGCCTAGACACGGATTGACATAACATTACTTCTGTTAGACAAGAATGTGTACATCCCGTCTTCTCTTTCTGTTTGTTGTCTTTCATTATTATACTTCTTTTCGATACCCTTTTCTCTCTTCTTTTTCAATTTCTCATTTAAAAAAAAAATTTACCACGATTCTAATCAGCCTAAAATGTTTTTTTTTGTAGTAAGAATATTCTTTATAATGTTCGCCCATGGCTGTCACAATAATGTTCGCCCTTGGCTGTAACAATTTCTTCGCTAAGATAAGAAAATCCTACTCGACTTTTATCACAGCAATCGTGTAGAAGTCTATTTGTTAACAATGTTGTCTTAACAGAAAGTCTTAATACATAGAAACTAGTTCCTGTATTAGAAAATCAATTTAAACTTTAGTAATGTTAGTGTGAAGAAATAATCGCTTTTTAAACATAAACCCCAAGCCATAATATCGGCTTTGTGTTGTCTAACGAGAAACTGCAAGCCGATTAATAAGTTCTGAAAGGAGAAAGTGTAATTCCATTATGTTTTTCACTACTCTATTCCTCCTTAGCTTTTTTTTTATTATCAGGACTTCCTTACAATTTAACAAGGAACGGCTCATTGGTTGATATTTGGGACTTCTAATCGCACCAACAATAACAGTATTTCCACTCCTTTTTTCAATGTTCGCCCGCAATGATTTCCAAAGTAGGCAGTCCGCCTTGTATGTCGCATCTGACTGATTTTTGCCGGAAGGTGTGCTTTCCTTATTATCAATGTGTTTCCACTCCTAAAAAACGAGCATGTTCATCTGCCAATTTTTACTATCCCCACCCAGCATTACGTAACTATTATTATATTCTTCACGCTCCGTTATACGTTACATATGACCTGCAAGTAATTACTTCCTACCGCTCTATCCTGGGCAAGTCGTTCAATCTTTTCTATGGAAGTGAATCAGATATTTCTCGCATTTTTCAGTAAAGTTCGTGTCTGAGTTATCCTAGGATTTCCCTTATTTATTGAATCCTTTTCTCCCCTTTCCCAGTTACTGCATTGTGATTCTTTGTTCATTTCTTCTTAATGTATGCCCAACATATCTCCATCTTCTCCTTCGTATAACAGTTGTTAATAGTGTTCACTAAATATTCTTCTGATTTCAACACCTCTCTTGAATGTTCACATTTAATGTTTATTATTTTTCGCAGACATCTATTTTCAATCGCATTCAACTTTGTAAATCTTTATTGATCTTTTAAATTTAGCTTTCAGATGTTAGTATTGATATAATATTTGATTTGAAAATTTGTAATCAAGTTTTAAAACTATATAACTTGAAGTTACATATTCTTGTATCATTATCAAGGTGCGTGTTCTTTATAGAACGTTGCTCTCTTTGCAGCACATCTGAAATTCACTCTGTCTCTAGCCAGTTCATCCACTTCGTCGATGGTCATATTCATGGTTTCTTTAATATCTTGTAGCCATCTTCTTCTTGGTCTGCCTCTGCGTCCTGGGACCCTGCCCTCTAATATTGTTTTCTCCAGCTCATCGTGACAATTGATAATTCTGGTATACTCTTTTAAGACTGATGCTGCATTGACAGTTCGTAGCATCATTTCTTTTTTAGCATCTCCCGTGCAGTCAAAATTGCTACCCAATTAGGTGAGCTAGTCTGTTACTTTTATCATTTTAAATTCCAGCGTTATGTCTGCATTCCATAGACCACTACGATTTTTGCCGGAGCTATGGATCTTGTACTTTGTGCAATATCCTCGGCAGGTGGCGTGCCATTTCTTTGAAATGAAACAGATTCCTGTGTAATGAAGTTAATCCTTCGGCTTTGTACCCCTTTAGAGTTACAACTTTATCTGCATTAAAAAAATATAATCCCATAAAAAGCAAACCAATAATATAAATTAAAATACAACAGTGTACGGAGTCTATTGAAGCTGAATTTTAAAGCTGTAAGAAGGAAAACAATAGCTATTTTATCACAACCGACAGTAAGGTAAATCTGCGCTATTGAGAACATTTTTGATAAGAGAATGTTGGACCAGGATCAGGTACGCCCCTGACAAGTATTATCTTGTCTCTTCCACTAGAAGATATTTCGGGTAATCAGGCCAATTCTCTGAATCTGCTGGCTAGTTAATTTCCCTTTTCGTCGTTTCTTTGTGCCTGCCGTTCTTGTCAGGAAATTAAAACTCAAATAACATTTTGTTTGGCATGCAAGCTCACATTAATCTGGCTGCGGAAGGTAAGTTGCCAGATTGGGGGATGACTGCTATTATTATTCTTCAAGGTTTGGTTTTCACATGAACGCTTTTTTAAATAGGCTGAAGATAATAGCATCGTTTGTTCGTTTTCTGATCTCAAGTTGTGAGCTTACGTTCTTTCCTTCAATGCCACTCAGTAGAGTTTGTACTGACGAATCACAAGTTGGTGAAATTACTGTCGATCTGTAGGTTGGAGAATCTTCCGTTGACCTGCAGGTTGGAGAATCTCTCGTGACCTGCAGGTTGGTGAATCTACTGTCGACCTGTAGGTTGGTGAATCTGTCATCGCGATTGAGTAATCGTCAGGTTGGTAAATCTTCGTTGACCTGCAGGTTGGTGAATCTCTACTGTCGATCTGCAGGTTAGTGAATCTACCGTTGACCTGTAGGTTGGTGAATCTACTGTTCATCTGCAGATTGAGTAAGTCGCAACGGTGAATCTTCGTGCCCTGCAGGTTGTGACTCTATTTTCCGTGCTGTGAAATCGCTCGCAGGTTGGTGAATTACCTCGACCTGCAGGTTGAGAGATCTACCGTCGATCTGTAGGTTGGGAATCTACCGTCGACCTGCAGGTTGGTAATCTACGTCGATCTGTAGGTTGGTGAATCTACCGTTGAGGCTAGGTGAACTACCATCGGTCTGAGGTGAATCTACCATCGGTCTGAGGTTGTGAATCTACTCTCGACCTGCAGGTTGGTGAATCTACCGTCGACCTGCAGGTTGAGGAGTCTACTGTTCACCGCAGTTGAGTCACCATAATGCAGGTTGGTGAATCTACTGTCGGCTCCATACGTTGGTGAATCTAGTCGCTCGTTTAGAA
Organism: Arion vulgaris; assembly: GCA_020796225.1. Taxonomy (NCBI): domain Eukaryota; kingdom Metazoa; phylum Mollusca; class Gastropoda; order Stylommatophora; family Arionidae; genus Arion; species Arion vulgaris. The sequence goes on along the minus strand of CM036759.1, from coordinate 48,083,644 downwards.
TCTATGTCGGCCGTTGGTGAATCTACTGTGGACCCACAAGTTGGTGAATCTACTGTCGACTCACAAGTTGGTGAATCTACTAACGACCCACACGTTGGTGAATCTACTGTCGACCCATAAGTTGGTGAATCTACTGACGACCACAAGTTGGTGAATCTACTATCGACCACAAGTTGGTGAATCTACTGACGATCCGTTGTGAACTACTGACGACACGTTGGTGAATCTACTGTGGACCCACAAGTTGGTGAATCTACTGTCGACTCACAAGTTGGTGAATCTACTGTCGGCTCACAAGTTGGTGAATCTACTGACGACCTCCAAATTGGTGAATCAACTGTGGACACACAAGATGATGAATCTACTGTCGACACATAAGTTGGTGAATCTACTGTCGACCCACAAGTTGGTGAATCTACTGTCGACTCGAATCTTCGTGTCAAATGGTCATGCTTCATACCATTACGCTGCCTCTGAAAATCTGCATGCTATTAATATTCTGATCTTTGATAGTCTTCTTACTTGTGAGAAACACAGTTTTAGTCTAGAGCAGCGTTTCCCAAAGTGGGCGGTACAGCCCCCCTGTGGGCGCTGAAGCCTTCCAGTGGCTCCTGTGTTTCCAGAAGCCTTCCATGGGTTCAGAAGCATTTGGGGGCAGTTATTTTATCTTGATTTTGCGATTGAATATTCATAAAAAATTTGAATTCTGTATTTGAATTCATTTTATGCCCATCTTACACGATCCATTTTTTCATCAATTTTCTATTTCATGCATATAATCATTTGAAAAATGACCATGAATCACAGAACTATATATACATTTTTCTATATCAAAGGGAAAATAGAGCATATATATGTGTGATGTGGGGGCGTTGGCAAACTGTTATAATGAGAAGGGGGCGTTGCAAAGTTTATGTCGTGCACAGTGGGCGGTGGGCCGAAAAATTGTGGGAATCTATGGTCTAGAGGCTGGTCTCATGTTCATATTTTGTTATCACTAAGCACCTTCCTTCTTCCACGTGTCTTAACAAAGTTATTCGCGATCTTCCTGGTCACACAACCCAGGTGATTACATTCTGTGTCGTTATTTCAACCACTCTGTAGTGTTCTGTTTTCCAAGACGTATCTTTTTTTCACCTCCTAAACACAAGTTGTTCATTCACTTTCCTAGTAGAATCTTCCCTCAACACTTATTGTACAATTAACGAGACGGATTATGAAGACAATACCACTATGATGGAAACTGTAGCAGAGAATGAGATTGTGACAAAAACATATATATGAGACGAAACAACATCATACATACACACACGTATTCACATATAATATACATGTACATATCTTTCATACAGGGACGTACCGGGCTATAATGCAGAGAGCCGGCGGTATCAGGCGGGACCGTAAGAGGGGCGGCATAAGCAACCAAAACACAATTACATTGAAGGTTATTTTAAGGGAAAAAAAATATTTAAGAGGCGGCATTTCGAAGACTTGCATCATACTGAGAAAATATACCGCACGGCCCTACATTCATATTTAGCTTTAAGTATATTTGTAACACAGGAACCAACGAATTCCAGTCCCCTTTTAATTACGCATTATATTATAATCTCTATTTAATTGTTTATTTAGAATATATATCCGAATCTATATTTAATTGTTTATTTAGAAGCTAGTGGTTACTGGCCAAATTTGGGTGAAAAGAATAGAACCACTGTTACCTGCCAAGCATATCGTAAGAGGCGACTAAGGAGGTTTGGCTGAAATCGGATGTACATGTCCTAAACGTGTAGAAGTCTATGCATTTAGGGGCCTACCAAACCAATGTGCAACATATACACGTTCTTGGCAAAGATCAAACATATCACAAAGAGTGATTAAAATTGGTCGTAAAGAACGAACGCAAAGAAGAAGAAGAAGTATTTAGAATATATATCCGAATCTCTATTTAATTATGTATTTAAAACATCGTTACCGTCAATATCCAAAAAAGGATTTAATAATAGAAGTGTCGTTGTGGTGAGTTTATGTAATGAAGCAAAGATTAAAATTATAGTAACATTGCGACCTACAAAGCATGTCGTAAGAGGCGACTGTTGTAAGGGTCTAGGGAAGCTACACTAGTAAATAAAAGTGTCGAAGAAATCGGATGTGCTGTCCTACTAGTAGGAGCATAACTGGCACAACGTACACGCGTTCTTAGACTCAGATCAAATACAAATCACACAGAGTGTTTAACAAGTGGTCGATATGGAGTGGTCGAAAAAGAAGAATATATATCATAATCTCTATTTCTTCTTCTTCTTCTTTTGTCGTCACACTGATACCGGTTTTTGCAGTGTCGTCACACTGATACATTTTGTAGTTTTGAATATCTAGGCTCATTGCTTACAAGAGATGGAAAGATGGATGAAGGGAATTAAAAGAAAAACAAATATGGCTTTACAAAAAATTTAACAAATAAAAACAGTATGGAATGGAGGAAAACAAAGGTCATAATACTAAGAGCATGCATATTCCCAGTGGCAACGTATGGGTGTGAAGCATGGACATTTAACAAGGCAGTGGAAAAACATGTATGTGCTTTTGGATATAAATGTTATAGAAGTCCTCTGTATATCATGGACACAGAAAACAAATAGATCTACAGACAGAACTCAAAATAAAAAAAAACTGGCTGATGCTACAAATAAAAAGAGAAAATTGAAGTATTTTGGAGATATAAAGAAACTCCACAGTATACAGAGTCTTCTACAACAGAACATCGGGAAAGAAGACAAGAGGAAGACCACGAAAAAGATGGTTAGATGGCATAACAGAATCCTGTGAAAGAGCAAAAATAACAATCACCCACGCCACCAGAACAGCGCAAGACAGAAACAGAAAACCACGACACTGGGCAACAACCCGGTAGCAGTGTGACGACAAAAGAAGAAGAAGAAGAAAGAGACGTAAAGTGTTGGAGATGACCATTATGGAAGAAGCCATCCCGGCAAAGAGGAGAATAGAAAGACCACGAAGAAGATGAATTTAGGATGTAGCTGATGATCAGAGCATGGGCGACTACAGAAGGGTAACATCTGATCTATTACATGTTTCTACATGTAATCGTCCATTTGTAGTGTTCCTCGAAATTCGTCATTCTTGTTGTATTGTTTGCTGGATAAAGGCCTTTTGGTCGAAACGTTGCTTTTATCGTCACTGTTTCTGTATTTTGTAAAACTATAGTACTTACGTGTTTGTCTATTAGAGAGAGACATTATGAAGGACTGTTGGGGTGACAAAGTTCTTCCCAAAACAAGCTATTTGATGATGATTTAGAATCTGTATCTTAGTCCCTTTTAAATTATCTTAAATTCCTTTCCCCAACTTCAAAAGAGATGAATCAAACGTTGTTTGTACTTTCCTTTACTTGTCAAGTGTACACATTAATTACATTACACAAAGTTCATGTCTAAAACGGATTTACTGTATCAGAGAATGTCAATATCACAGAAGGACCACTGTAAACTATTGATTGATATAACCATCGTCATTGCACTTCAGTGAGTAACCATGTGTGCTCCGATCTTTTTCTTACACATGAAGGTCTCAGATGCAGTACACAAACTCCGTAGCACCGGTGAAGGTCCACGATGTAATTTTGAAGATGGTGAAGATATTTTTGTAGGAATTTTTATTTTAAATCTTTTCTAATGAATTTTGCCTCTTTCCAGCCTGCTCTTTTCGATTTTGAACTGCCAGGGGTTCTTTTACGTGCTCAAATTAAACACGAGACCTCCGTTTTATCGTCTCTCTCCGAAAGGACTAGGAACTCGATTTCACCTACACTGAGATCAGGATCTCTGGATAAATATCAGTATGACTCCACAAGGGTTGTGAAGCTGGTATCTTTGCCACGAGAGACAGCACCTAACTTCTACGCCACAGAGACTCTTGTAAACTATTAACGTACCTTATGTTCTTTGATTCAAAAACATACATACAACATACATATCACATACATATCACATACATATCACATACATATCACATATATATCACATACATATCACATACATATCACAAACATATCACATACAGATCACATACATACCACATACATACCACATACATATCACATACATATCACATACAATTCACATACATAACACATATAAATCACATAGCACATACATATCGCAAATCACAAAGCGTAGTTTTACAAGTGTTATTCTGAAGCTAACACGGAAGATAAAGACTATAAATGACACATCATGATGACATTATTTGATGCACCCACTCACACACAAAGAGGGGGGAGATAACAAAAGAAATAAAGTGGGAACGGGTTTTCAGAAAGGAATTCACAAAGATAGTTGTCACGAGGACGAGTGACCTACACGAGCCCAAAAAAACACATACACGAAAGAATGAAGTAAAAATAGAAGAAGAAGGATACAATATTAAACATGTAGCCCTAAAGGTTAGTGACTCGGTCTATTAACACCGACGTTCTGAGTTCGAATCACGCTGCGGACAGTTTGGTTGCAAATTGTTTCGCGTGGATTTTAACAAAGGACGATGGCACCATCAGTTCAGAAAGCAATGACAAACTACTGAACGTAATAATGCCTAGAAAAATCACAAACAGCGTTAAAAGTTGGGGTTGATTCGCAAAGTCCTGTAAAGGATATGCAATTAACTTAGCCCCTAAACAAGCTCACAGAACACAACCAAATTATTCTCCAGTGGATGCCAGCTCACTGTGGCATATAAGGAAATGAAAGAGAAGACAAGCTGGCTAAAGAGGAACAAAACGGATACAACACAAACATCCAATGTCACTACATGAAATCGAGACATATATCAAATGAAAGAAAATAAAAAGTTGTGGAGGCAACAAACCCACAGTAAACACCTACAAGATCCCATCAGCAGACTAAACAGAAAAAAGCACACGACAATCTTTCGCCTAAGAACAGGTCACTGCAGGCTCAACAACCACATGCACAGAATAAAGCCTGTTCAGGCTGTACAGTGTACATGTCAGACTGAAACACACACTCCAGAGCAGATCCTGCAGTTATAGCCACATGACATACACCTACGACACGAAACATCCTCTATAATCGAAGCTTGACAGAGCAAGCTATGAACCTGAGAACTCCAACTTGGACATGCACATCAGAGAACCCATCTCATGTTAGACGAGCATGCAGAACCAACGCAAAGAAGAAGTAAGAAACATAGAGCCTAGCTATAGACAACCTTGGACAGAACCTAGCTATAGACACCTTTGGACAGAACCTAGCTATAGACAACCTTGGACAGAATCTAGCTATAGACAACCTTGGACAAACCTAACTATAGACAACCTTGGACAGAACCTAGCTATAGACAACCTTGGACAGAACCTAGCTATAGACAACCTTGGACAGAACCTAGCTATAGACAACTTTGGACAGAACCTAGCTATAGACAACCTTGGACAGAACCTAGCTATAGACAACCTTGGACAGAATCTAGCTATAGACAACTTTGGACAGAACCTAGCTATAGACAACCTTGGACAGAACCTAGTTATAGACAACTTTGGACAGAACCTAGCTATAGACAACCTTGGACAGAACCTAGCTATAGACAACCTTGAACAGAAAGAGACACCTGTACACTAGAAATAGCGTATATAAACCGAACGAACGTTAGTTGCGTCCCAGTCTGGTATTATTTTGTTTTTATTATCTATATCTAAATCTTTAACAAAATCTATGTAATTTAAACTCATTGTACTGTTCAAATCTTCATACTGTAGATCCGCACAGAAAGCGAGCTGCGTGAAAAGACAAAACACACAACACCCACATGTCTAACTTTGATTATGTATGCCCCACCTGTGTTCCTGGGGATTGTGTTCCTGAATTGCACTATATAGTCACCTCAGCACACACCAGAGAGGTGCAACAAAACACGTCTGAGACTGTTGTCATCATCGCTAGAGATGGACGGCTATTATATACATACATCCTCTGTGTGTATACATTTTTCTGACGGTCAACGAAATATGTATCAGTTTTATGAGGACTATAATCATAGCACTCCGGACATGTCCATATGTGCTCCGATCTTCACCTCAGTAAATCCAGCAGCGTCCAGCGGCCCAACACGCCAGTTCGATGTTGATTAATCAATCTCCTTGCATATTTAGTATGTCGTTCTTTTCGGGCTGCACCAATATGGACACCCATCTCCCTCAATCTGGTCAGCGAGTGGAATTCACAGCCCTGAAATTCCTTTGCTCGGAAAGACTCTCAATGCGTGAAGAATGTCATTTCGATCCATGGCAGCCCCTTCAGATATTGTAGCCAAGCCAGACAATCTATCAGTTCGTTTATTACCCTTAACTCCTGCATGCCCAGGGATATAAAATGAAGGTGATTTCTCTGATCATTGTCTGTACCAGTACCTCCACCCAGTTGCTTCTCACCATTCCTGATTCGACTTTACGAATCATGCTCATGGAGTCACTGAGTATGAAAACACGAGAGTAGTTTCGAGATGCCGACCATTTCACCGCTTCCGTAACCTCCATTGTCAAACTACTTGTGGTTGTTTCGTAGGCCCCACTGGCCTCTCTTATTATTTTTTTCTCCTGAGCGTGCTGAGAAAGCCACGCACAGAAATGTGTATATATTATTCAAACGAGCTCCATTGATCTCATTGTGTCTAATTTGACCTGCAGTCTCAAAACCATCCATTGGTATGATGGAGTCACAAATGAGGAACTTATGGAGAGATCAAAACAGATACCAGTGAAACAAGAGTTTTAAAAAATGGTGATGGATAGGACACACTTTGCGAAAACCTGAGGGGTACATAACAAGAAGGGTCCTTTCCTGGAACCCACATGAATAGCTAAAGAGGGGGGTGCGAGAAATACATGGAGATGTGATTTAGAGGCAGAGATCAACAATATGAAGAAGAGCTGGAGGCAGCTGCTCGAGATAGCTAGAGATATGAAGACGTGGCATGAGTTGATTGAGGGCCTATGCTCCAATCCGGGCTGAAAAGGCAGAGATAGAGATAGAGAGAGAGAGACATCCATAGTCCGTTTTTCCTATTAGTATTTAACGGAAAAAAAGTCCATTGTGCAACATTAAAGGCGGATGCACGAAGTAACGGGCTTAGATCTGCTTCCCAATTTCAGAAAACCAAAGGAAAACGATACTTGTAACGTCCAACGACTAGTGAAAGTTTATAAGCTATCCCTGTCTTATTCTTCTTCTTCTTCAATGATCCAGCGGCACTGAGCGCTTGCCCTTCGGCCCAATGCTATGTAGTGGTATCTGCATGTGTTTGTAAGTTGTTCTTTTGTTCCGTATAATGTGTTCCATTTATCTGGCCTTGGAGGAAGAGGGTCTTTCTGATGTCTTTTAGTGCTTGACACTTGAAGAGGTGGTGGTGAACGGTTTTTTTTTCCGATCCAGAAGCATTTGAGCGTTCAGCTCTTCTGCTCGGTGCCTTCGACATCGCAAACCTTCGGCTCGGTGCGACACCGTAAATCAGAACCGTGTTCCAGCTCGAATTGAACCCTCAGGAAGTGCACGTCGTCAACCTCATGTGCGGGCGCTCAGATAAACTTTAAGCTCTCCATCCCAAACAGTTCTGGGCGTATGTCAAGACAGTGGCGGCTCGGTCATTCTTGTAGCCAGACACATTCGGAAAACATGGTTAAGTATCTTCCCGTCTGAGCGTGTTCACGTAGCCGTTGGACAGGGTGACTATCCTCTGTGTGTGCAGTTCACATTCCCGCGGGATGGAGCCAGATTCAAATTTACGGTGTTCGTGCCGTCAGATTGTTCCATGGGCAACCAAACTGGAAAAGATCATGGGTTCTGGATGGAAAAAGTATCTACTATTATTTGTCTTCGGGAATTTATTCCCCTTTCGATTATTAGTGGGGCCGGGCCCCACTGGCCCTTAATGACAAGCCGCCCCATGTCAAGATTATCTAACCAATAAATACCCTTACATATCTTTCCTTTCTGTCCTAACATGTCAAGTTGTTTAGATACAGTGCTGTTTACCAGATTTCAGAATATAAATGTTCTTCTGTTTGCCTGTGCCTAAATTTAGAAATAGGGGAGACAATAGGTGTGTGTGTTCATTCCAGAGATTACGTTCGCATGTGTGTTTGTGGGTGTGGATTACGTACGTATGTGTGTTTGTAGTTGTGCTTATGGTTAGGATGTGTATGGATGAGTAATATGAATTAAAGTTTGTTTGTTATGACTTATTGCGTTTCGATGCCAGTTTGTATGTACGAATCTACGTGTCTTGTTTTTTTTCTTTCTAGTTAACCTACTTTTAGTAATGTGAATTGATGTTTGTTTTGTCCTTGGCCCCCGGTAACAGAAGACCGACTAGCTCAGACGGGGAAATAAAAATTCCTGCTTAATGGGGGCTGGTTTTTATATGTGTTTTATAGAACACTGTAAGGTTTTCTGCAGATTTACACAACTCTACGTGTCCATGGTTATTTATTGATGCAAAATATTAATAATACTGATATTCCTTAGTGTTAAATTTAACTTGTAATATAATATAACCTGGATTTAGCTAGTTGTATTGTTTTTTTTAATGAATTTGTCTATATACAACAGCACTGGAATGCGATGTCATGCGATGATTGTGGTCTCATTTCCGTGAATTTTTACCTAAGCCCGCCGGCCATATGTTATCGGAAGCTACTGTTTTGTCTATTTTGCGTTACAATGAGAGCGTCTATGAACTGATCTGACTGCTTTTTTTCTTTTACAAGCAAAACTGCTATGCGTTTCTTCATTTTCATTCATTCAACATCAGCTACTTGCTAAACAGTTCGTTGTTTCATGTATGTGATTTGTGATAGGAGCTAATAGGTTCGTAGGCCAGCACATCCGGTTTCTGCAATGATTTTTATTTTGGTTCGCCTCCTAAGTTAGACCTCTCTTCCGCCCGTGTGGTGTCTGGGCCTGCAAGGAAGCAATGAATAGTACCACTGCGATCTACAGTGCATGTCGTAAGAGGCGACTGATGTAAATAAAAAGGAGCGCAGAAATCGGATGTGCTGGCCTACTTGTAGGCGCATAACTGGCACAATTTACAGTCGCTCTTAGGCTCAGATCACATACAAATCAAACAGAGTGGTTGACAAGTGGTCGATATGGAGCGTTCGAAGAAGAAGAAGAAGACCTCCTCCAAGGAGAAAAAGGATAAAAATTTGACCACGGGTAGTCCATCCTCTTAACTGTTACGGTGGCAAAGTACTGCTCAGGAAAAGCTATTGGATGATGTTTAAAAAAATGTTAATTGCATATATTCTACAGGACTTTTGCGAATCATCCACAACTTTTTAACGCTGTTTGTGCTTTTTCTAGGCATTATTACGTTCACTAGTTTGCCATTGCTTTCTGAACGGGTGGTGTCATCGTCCTTTGTAAAAATCCACGCGAAACAATTTGCAACCAAACTGTCCGCAGCGTGATTCGAACTCAGAACGTCGGGGTTAATAGACTGAGTTACTATCCCCTAGGCCACAGACGCCACCCTGGATGATGTTTTACTTGCTCTTTTTGGGGACTAGAATATTTTATCTTGATTTAACTGAACTTATTTAATGTGTTCTGATTTGCAATTAGAATGACTGGTTTCTTAATTAGATGAACGGGTTTACAGTGTTAAATGTTTGTGTAGAGGAGCGCCTGACCGTATGGATTAGAGCGCGGCTCCCCATGTAGGAGATCTGTGTTCAATTCACGGTAAGGCCAATATTTTTTTTTATGTTGCGGACATGAATGAAAAATCCTAACCTGAACAGCTTCACGGCGACTGCACTAGCCATTAAATTCCTCAGACTCTCGTTCCACCTGTCCTGCACCGCCTTAAAAAGGGGGCAGTACAGGCAGTAACCACAGTTTTTAATATGCTTGTGTTGTCGACTATGATTGCCTTGTAAACCATGGGACATATGAGCGGATTGCCAGATTTCATTAACAGTACTGTCCATATTATAAATACAATATTGTAATTGTGGTAATGACTTCCTGTCTGGACACAGAGGACGTTGACCGTTTCTAGAATGTCGACAGTATGGCCTTGTTGCTAAAATTAGATGTACTCGTACAAGTAGAGAAACGTGAAGTCTTATGAGTCACTTGAGAACATTTCTCATGTTGGCACTTGTCTCTATTTGAGGATAGATTCGATGTTATAATTGCTTTGTGTTGTAGTTTGTTAGTTTCTTTCAGAGTAGTGATGCCCGCCTGCCCAGCGATTCATAGCGCGGACGGCGGGTAACAGTCCTGTGAGTGTGGTTCAATTCTGCGGGCTGGCAGAAAAGCCACAGGCTCTCCAGATTTACTGTGTTCGTGGCACCGAACCGTAGGGTTACGATGTCAATGGCACCAAGCCGAGGAGCTGAAAGCTCAAGTGCTTCTGGATCGAAACAAAAAAGTAGCGATGATGTTCATAGTATTGTAGTCTTCTTGTGAATGTTGTCATGTTTTAAGTTATGCGTTGGTGGTCTCTGTGACGCAGAGGTTAGGTTCTCGCTTCTTGTTCCAGCAGTACTAGGTTCGCTCCCTCGTGTAACTATCGAAATATTTTTCAAGAGACCCCTAATGTCAGTGTAGGTGAGCTCGAGTTCCTAGTCCTGTCGGAGAAGGATGATAAAAAGTAGGTCCCGCGTTCAATTTGAGCACGTAAAAAAACCATTGTCAGTTCAACATCGAGAAGAGCAGGCTGGAAAGCCGCTGCCCGCGCAAAATTTATTAGAAAGATTACAAATAAAATTCCAACAAAATATTTTCATCATCTTCAAAATTACACCAGGGACACTCGACGGTGTTACGGAGTACGTGCACTGTCGCTGAGATCTTCATGTGTCAGAAAGAGATCGGTGCAAACATGGTTACTCGCCGAAGTGCAATGATGATGATCTTATCATTGAATGAATCACTCAATTAAGTTTTTCTCTCTATTTTCTGACACCGTTTGATTTAAATAAGCATACCAAATCGACTTGCCATATACTGTACACTTAGAAAAATGTATATCCCATTTAAAGATTTAAAGGAATTTGACTGAACAGATGGGCAAAGGGAGACACGGGAAGAGAGCTTTACAGACATTTGGCCAGCACTAACCTTAATGACAACATCAACCACATTACAAGAAGAGATCAAAGCACCATTTTAGACTTGAACCCAACACATAACACTTAATAATCACTTGAACAGAATTTAACAACAACACACTTCAGAGTGGCAGCTTAGTGCACATCATCACGAAACCGTTCACCACCACCTCTTCATGTGCCACGCACTAGATGACATCAGGAAGATCTTCCTTCTTCCAAGGCCAGATACATGCAATACATTATACGGAAGAAAAGAACAACTTACAAACACATGCAGATACCACTACATAGCATTGGGCGAAGGAAAGAGCTCAAGTGCCGCTGGATCATTCAAGAAGAAGTAGAAGAAGAAGAAGAAGAAGAAGACCTCTCTCGCTTCTATGGTACTCGGTTCGTTTACCGTGTGGAGCAATCTAGATATTTTTTTTTACAAAGATCACTGATCTTAATGTAGGTGAGATCAAATTCATAGTTCTATTAGGAGATGTACGGAAATATATAAATCTGAGGTGGTCAGACCGGTTCAGATCAGATCTGGAGTGAACCATGGGAGGCTACGGAAAATTCTCATCTCACCTATCAATCCATCCATCCATCCATCCATCCATCCATCCATCCATCCATCCATCCATCTATCTATCTATCCATCCATCCATCCATCCATCCATCCATCCATCCATCTATCTATCTATCTATCTATCTATCTATCCTCTAATCCTGTTTGCCTTTCAGCGTCAGGTCGAAAAAGGAGACACCTGGAAACGAGCCTATCTATGCACCTTGTCTTTCTTTCTCTTCTCCAATCCTGATTTGCTTCACAGCTTCAGGAGTAAGAAGAGTTTCTAGCACGGACTTTGTGTGTGTGCTTCATAAATAGTGTCTTCCGTCACCTCTGTTATCTCTGAGGTCCACGTTTTGCATGGCCGGCTTTTTTGCTTTATATCCACTGTATCGGAGCAACATTGCTCTTCTGGTCTCACACGGTAATACTACGTAAACTTGCGATTTTGGCATCTTTATTATTTAATTATTTATGTTTTTTGTTACATAGTCTATATTACTTACTGTATATGCATGTCTTGTTCAAAATCGCACATGAGTCTTTTACTATCGAGTACGGATACTACGTAAACTTGCGATTTGCATCTTTATTATTTAATTATTCATGTTTTGTTAGCTTACATAGTCTATATACTTACTGATATGCAGTCTTTCAAATCCATAGTCATCAGGATCCCCATAAAAATTTAAATCGTGTAATTCAGTGTTTCCCAACGTGGGGCCACGCCCCACAGGGGGCGGAAATTTAATTTGTTAAAGGGGGATTTATCAATTGAACAATTCAATTTTTGAATATTAAAAATTATGTTACGTATGGGCGTAAGAATTTTAGAAAG